>RCUC01140426.1:0-46609 GCA_003697995.1 Taxidea taxus jeffersonii
GTTATTCAGGAGGAGGAAGCTAGAGGATTTAGTTTAAAACAACCAAGGAGCTAGAAAAACTGGAAGGGAGTTGGTGGAAATGGTAAGGTTTATCCCACCTTGCCAAAACACATTATGACTGTGCCATGGAGTGCAGCTCTCTCAATTATAGACATGAGAATGGTGTACTCTATCACTGGGAGTACGTATTAGGGAAGGGTGAAGCAAAAAGATAGTGTTTAATGTAAGAGTAGGTGAAGAAGGGATCATGTGCAATTTGTAGAAATCTGCCCAAGTGATTCTGATATGACCTCTCTTTGCCCAGAGAATCACAGCTTTAGATCATGTGTTGTGATTGCATTTCAGTTGTACATAGTGTTTTGAGTTTTTTCTCTAGTTTTGCTTCTTTGTATCCCTAAATAAACTATAAACATCTCAATAACAAGACTTTTGAAATCTTTTGTCTTCCTAGCAAGTGAAAGAATTCAGCAAGGTCTCATTCATCCTGTGATGTATTTATGAATATAGGCATTCAACAGATGCACCAACAAATGTTTCACATGTCAAGCAATATGATAGAAAATTAAAGAAATCAGACATTGTTCTTATCTTCAAAGAGCTTACAGTCTAGTTAGGATAGAGAGGAAAGTATATATGGAAGTATTCTGAAAAAGGTTTTGAAAGGATGTAAGAGACCCCTGAAAGAATCCCTTAGCTTAGGAAATTTATCCTGAAATTCAGGGAGTTAAGTAGGTGCAGATAAGTACCAAGGATAGTTTCATTAAAATAGATCATCTTGAAGAAACTATTTTAAAAAGTCAAATTTCTCTAAGCCCAGTGACCTTCTTGGCCCAAGAGATGTCAAAATACATTTATGGAAATGCATACAGAGTTAAACACTAGTTGCAGGGTGAAATTCACCCAGTGTCCATTTGAACCTGTAGGCAGCTTCTTTCACAGTAAAAGAGAAATATTTTTTGTAAACATTTTGGCATCATTTAATATAGGCCATCTGCATAGACTTCTGTGGGAAAATAAAATGTTTTTAATTAATTCTTTTTTATATTTAAACACCTCTGGAATTCTAAATTAGGTTCAAAACCAATATATTGAGGCTATATTTTTAGTGCCTTTCTGTTGTAGATCATACAAAATAAAATAAGTCCAACAAAATCTCTGATTTTATAGATCAGAGGTAATGAGGATGATATCCATTTTTTCCTTCAAGTTGAAAATGCTGGGCAGGCCTACTTTTTCTAGCTATCTGTAGTAAAAGCTTCTTTATAATATAATTGGAAGCAAATTGTCCCAGGGATCATAATTTCTAAATTCCTATGATGTGAACAAATCTATTGGTAGATTTGAATACGTTATCTCCCGTTTTACAAACTGAATATGTTATCTCCCTTTTTACAAATATCAAAGCAATTTCAGAGGTATGTATGGAAAGTCTGTGATTACCTCTCAATTTTTGGTGGCCTCCCTTAAGTATGACTTATATTAGCACACATTTGCACTGACTGGTTAACTAGAAAACTAACAACAACAACAACAGACTATAAAAATAGAAATAAAAGCCCCTTAGTTTTGTACCAAAATATAAATTTTCAAATCAACATCTTTTCCTAACTCAAGGTGAAAAGCTTGCATCTGAGCTACTAAACTGCACCAAACCTTGGACTTACCTTTGAGTCCCCCAGGCACTTGTTCTTTATAGGCATATAAAGAATGCAGTATAAAGAATGCAGTTTCTTCTTTTCTGAGCCAGGAAAGTTGGATTTAGAATAATAAGAATGAGTGAGAGGTTATGGCAATTTTCCGAATACTTTGGATCAAGTAAGTTTCTCCAATTGTCATCAGAATATCTGCCAAGCTGTAACTTAATTAGTGTTACAAAAATTCAACCACCTTAGTGTGTATCTTCTTCCCTTCAGGTAATTATGTACTAGGCTCTTTGAAACTTTCTAAGTTACTCTCCAAATTCACCTTTGAGGGTGTTCCCTTTTCCTCTTTGAGCTAGGTGGCATTTTGACCTTCACAATGTGTCCACGACCCAATTCTAGAAGCTATGGATATGTTACATCACAAAAGGAACCTTGCAGATATGATTAATTAAGGATCTAAAGAAGAAGCAATTACTCTAGTAATTGATCCTTATAAGATCAATTAAAAAAGGATCCTTATAAGAGGGAGTCCAAAGGGTCAGAGTTACTAGGAGATGTGGGGAAAGAAGAAAAAAAGTAGGAGTAATGTGAGCAAGAGGCCATAAGATAAAGAATGCCAGTAGGTTGTAGAAGCTGGATTGGGAAATGCAATGAACTATTTTCTCAGAGCCTTGAAAGAGCCTGACACTTTGACACAGCATGACTGACTTGGATTTATTATCTGCACTTACTAAAATTGTGTTCTATTAATTTACTGATTTTGTGATAACTTCCTATACCAGTAACAGTAAACAAATATACCTGAACATTGCACAATTACTCAAACAATGCATATTAAATGACGTGAAGGAATGAATTTAAAATCAAATTGTTAACCTGAAAGAGTAATGTGGAAATAGGAGGACGTTTCACTGTAGCCTAACTATAACTGTTAAGACAATTACTGAAGCCCCAAACAGAAATGTCTCAAGGGACTCACCACACCTCTCAATTTTTTAAGTTGATTCCTCTTGAGGGGAGTAAAACAGGCATCAAACTTTCATTCTTTGCAGGAGAGGTAAAGAAGAAATGTGTACACTAAATGCTGCATGTTTATTTATTTATTTTTTTTAATTTTTTTTATTATTTTTATTTATTTGTTAGAGAGAGAGAGCGAGCACAGGCAGACAGAGTGGCAGAGGCAGAGGGAGAAGCAGGCTCCCCGCCGAGCAAGGAGCCCGATGTGGGACTCGATCCCAGGACGCTGGGATCATGACCTGAGCCGAAGGCAGCTGCTTAACCAACTGAGCCACCCAGGCGTCCCTGCATGTTTATTTTTTAATGATTAGTATGGCATGATGAAATTAGGAAAACTACTAGAAATGGGCATGTATATTTGTTCATTTTCTCCGTGGATCAGGTCAGAACTTAAAGTCATGTTTTTGACTTACAAATCTACATAATCAAATAGCATACAGCATGAATCTGTATGGTCAAATGCTGCAAATTTGGCTTGTATTACTTGAAGAAATGCAGCTCATTCAGATGGAACACACTTTTAATATGAAGAAATCAATATGTGTAAAAATTTTATTTAGAATAAACTTTGTTACTGAAGTTGAAGGTCTAGTATAAGTTATTAGCTTAGCAACATAACTAAAGATGATTTTACTCATGTAATTCTTTTGTTATTGTTGTTAATATAAAGAAGTGGTTGTGAACATGTGACCTGTCCCAAATTTGCTCTAAAGACATTAAGTGTTTATACTGTTTAAAATATAAGTACCCAAGAAAGGAGACTTCTGGGGAGGACGGAGTAGAAAGATCCTAAGCTTACCTTTTCTCACAAATACAAATAGATAACACATATATTAGTATAAATAACCCAGAAAATGACCAAAGACTGACAGAACAGACTCTTCTCAGCTAATGTAGGAAAGAGGCCACGTTGAAGAAGGTAGGAAGGGCAGAGACACGTTCAGAGCTAAATTAACTTATAGGCCTATCTGTAGGAGGGAGGGATGCCACAGGAGTAGAGAGGGGAAAGATACAGACCCTCACACCAAACACCCCAGGCACAGGGGACCCACCTGGAGAAGAAAAATCTCCATAACATTTGGCTTTGAAAACTCTGAGGAACCTAATTTCATGAGTTCTTAACAGTCTGTGTAGTTTAAGACCTGGAACTTTAAAAATCAGTGGACTATACTCTAAAAGAGCCAAGGATGGCAAAAGGAAAACTGAATCCCCACCTTTAAGGAGACATCACTCCAAAATGACTCCTGATCCAGGGAGAGAGGAAGATAAGAACACACCAATCCAACTGTGGTCCCAGCAATGGGTTGGGGGAAGACAGCTGGTCTGAGTGTAAGCCCCACAACAAAGGAAGATTTTCAGGGGACAGCACAGGGATAGCACCCTACAGTTTGGTGCTACTGCACCTCTGGCAAACCCTGGTCTGACTCAACTCAAGCCCAGGGGAGCCCCACACTGGCCCACTAACAGCATAGGGACCAAAGACTGTCCACAACAGGCAGAGGGAGTCATTGCAGATGACAGCACTGAAGGCAAACCTGGCTCAGCCACAATAGTAGGATGCACACAACACACATAGTAGATGTCCCTGAAATGCCAGGTTCTGATGAATAGGGGACATTGCCTTGCAGAGCATTATAGGTTCTCTTCATAAGGCTACTATGTTCAGGAGCAGGAGGCAGCTGACTTTCCTAACATAGAGAAACAGACGTAGAGAGACAAAATGAGGAGACAGAGGGATATGTTCCAAATGAAAGAATAGGGCAAAATCCCAGCAAGTAAGCTAGCTAAATGAAACAGAGATACGCAATATGCCTGATAGAGAATTTAAAGTAATGGTCATAAAACTACTCACTGGAATTGAGAAAAGAGTGGAAGGCCTCAACAAGATCCTCAACAAAGATATAGAAAGCATAAAAAAGAAGTTATCAGAGGAAGATTTCAATAAATAAAAGTAAAATTACACTAGATGGAATAAATAATAGACCAGAGGAGGCAGAAGAACAGATCAGTGACCGGGATGACAGAGTAATAGAAAATAATCAAGCTGAACAGGGGAAAGAAAAAAGAGTAATTAAAAAAAAAGAAAATAGATTTAGGAAACTCAGTGACATCATCAAGTGTAATAACATTTGCATTATAGAGATCTCAGAAGGAGAAGAGGGAGAAGAGGGGACAGAAAATTTATTTGAATAAATAATAGCTGAAAACTTTCTGAATCTGGGAAAGAAAACAGAAATCCAGATTCAAGAGGCACAGAGAGCCCTTAACAAAATCAATTTCATCACAACTAAACTAGCCCTACAAGAAATGTTCAAAGGTGTTCTTTACATGGAAAGAAAAAAAAATAAAATAAGTAGGAGTAAGAGAAGCAGGAAGCACCAAAAAAAAAAAAACAGTATAATTAAGTATAACTATAAAAATGAGTCAAGGGGGGCACCTGGGTGGCTCAGTGGGTTAAGCCTCTGCCTTCAGCTCAGGTCATGATCCCAGGGTCCTGGGATCAAGCCCCGCATCGGGCTCTCTGCTCAGCAGAAAGCCTGCTTCCTCCTCTCTCTCTCTCTGCCTGCCTCTCTGCCTACTTGTGATCTCTGTCTGTCAAATAAATAAATAAAATCTTTTAAAAATATGAGTCAAGGGATTCACAAAATAAAAGGATGTAAAGTAAGACACCCTATAGCCTAAAATGTGGGTGGGAAAGGAATAAAAAATTAGTGTTTTTAGAATGGGTTTAATTTAAAGCAGCAATCAACTTAATATAGGCTGCTATCTGCATGAGATATTATATATAAACCTAATGGTAACCACAAATGAAAAACTGATAAAAGATATGAAAAAATATAAAGAGAAAGGAATCCAAGTGTATTACTAAAGAAAGCTAGCACACCATGAGAAAAGAGGACAAGAGAAGAAAAGAATAAAGAACTATAAAACAACCAGGGAACAAATACCAAAATGGCAATAAATGCATGTCTATCAATACTTACTTTGAATGTAATGGACTAAACAATCCAATCAAAAGACAAAGAGTGAGAGAATAGATAAATAAATAAGACTCATTTGTAATCTGTCTATAAGAGACACATTTCAGACCCAAAGACATATGAAGACTGAAAGTAAAGAGATGGAAAAACATTTATCATGCAAATATAAGTGAAAAGAAAGCCTGGGTATCAATACTTGTATCAGACAAAGTAGACTTTTTTTTTAAAGATTTTGTTTATTTATTTGACAGAGAGAGACACAGCTAGAGATTGAACACAAGCATGGAGAGTGGGAGAGGGAGAAGTAGACCTCCTGCTGAGCAGGGAGCCCAATGTGGGGCTTGATCCTGGGATCATGACCTGAGCTGAAGATAGTCACTTAATGACTGAGCCACCCAGGCACCCCCAAAATAGACTCTAAGATAAAGACTGCAAAAATAGACAAAGAAGGACACTACATACCATAAATGAGACAATCTGATAAGAAAATATAACAATTGTAAATATTTATGCACCCAACATGGGAGCACACAAATGTACAGGACAGCTAAAAACAAGCATAAAGGAAGTAATATAATAATAATAGGGGGCATTAACACTCCACTTAATCAATGAATAGATCTTTCAGACAGAAAATCAAAAAGGAAGTAGTGGCTTTGAATGACACATTGGACCAGATGGATTTAATAAATATATTCAGAAAATACTATCCTAAAACAGTGGGGTGCACATCCTTTTGAAGTGCACATTGAACATTCTAGATCACAACTAGGCCACCATACAAGCCTTAACAAATTCTGCAAGATTGAGATTATACCATGCATCATTTCTGACCACAATGGTATGAAACTAGAAATCAACCACAAGAAAAAATCTGGAAAGAGTATAAATACACGGAGGTTAAATAACATGCTACTAAACAATGCATGTGTCAACCAGGAAATCAAAGAGGCATTAAAAAAATGCAGGAGACAAATGAAAATGAAAACACAGCAGTCCACAATCTTCGGGATCCAGCTAAAGTTCCCTTCTAACAGGGAAGTTTATAGCAATACAGAGCTACTTCAAGAAGCAAGAAAAACCTCATATAACGCAACCTGACACCTAAAGGGACTAGAAAAAGAACAAACAAAATCCAAACCTAATGAAAGAAATTAATAAGTTATAGCATAAATAAGTAAAATAGAAGCAAACAAACAATAAAGTAGCACAGATCAATGAAACCAGAAGCTTATTGTTTGAAAGGATCAACAAAATTGATGAACGCTTAGATGGAGTCATCAAAAACAAACAAAACAAAAACAAAAACACTGAGAGGACTCAAACAAAACTAGATATGAAAGGGAGAAATAACACTAACGCTACAGAAATTCAAAGGATTATAAGAGAATATTATGAAATATTATATGCTAAAAAATGGACAACCTACAAGAAGTGGATAAATTTCTAGAAACAAATAACCACTGAATCCTGGAACAGAACGAAATAGGAAATTTGAGCAGATTATGAGCAATGAAATTGAATCGGTAATCAAAACACTCAACAAACAAAAGTCTAAACAAAAGTTTCACAGGTGAACTCTACCAAACTTTCAAAGAATAATTGATACCTATTTTTCTCAAGCCATTCCACAACATTGAAGAGGAAGAAAATCTTCCCAATTCATTCTGTGAGGCCAGTATTACCCTGACACCAAAACCATATAAAGACACCACAAAATGAGAACTAAAAGAGAATATCTATGATGAATATACATGCAAAACTCCTCAACCAAATATTAGCAAATTTAATCCAACAATACATTTTAAAAAATCATTCATCGCAATCCAGTGAGATTTATTATTGGGTTACAAGGGTGGTTGAATACTTAAAAATCATTTCAATAGATGCAGAAAAAGTGCTTGACAAAGTACAATGAAAATTGTTTTTCATGATCAAAAAACAAAACAAAACAAACAAACAAACAAACAAACCCTAAAACCCCAACAAAGTAGGTTTAATGAGAATACATCTTAACATAATAAAGGCCACATGTGAAAACCCCACAGCTAACTTCAAACTCAGTGGTGAAAACTGACAGCTTTCCCTCCTAGATCACTAACAAGACAAGGATGTCTACTCTACCCGTTTTTATGCAACCTAATATTGGAAGTTCTACCATAGTAATCAGTTAAAAAAAAGAAATAGGGGCACCTGGATGGCTCAGTTGGTTAAGCGGCTGCCTTCGGCTCAGGCCAGGATCCCAGGGTTCTGGGATGGAGCCCCACATCAGGCTCTCCACTGAGCAGGGAGCCTGCTTCTCCCTCTCCCTCTGCCTGCCTCTCTGCCTACTTGTGCTCTCTAGCTCTCTGTTGAATAAATAATAAAAATCTTAAAAAAAAAAAGGAAAAGAAATAAAAGACATCTAAATTGGTAAGAAAGAAATAAAACTTTCACTATTTGTAGATGACATGATGCTGTATAAAGACTCCACCAAAAAACAATTAGAACTGATAAATGGATTTGGTAAGGTTGCAGGATACAAAATCAATATACAGAAATTATATGTATTTCTATATATTAGCGCATTTATATATGCTAATAATGAAGTAGCAGGAAGAAAAATTAAGAAAACAATCTCATTTGCAATTTTATCATCTTTGGGGGCGATAAAATACCTAGAAATAAACTTAGCCAAGGACATGAAAGATCTGTACTCTGAAAAGTATAAAACATTGAGCAAAGAAATTGAAAATGACACAAACAAAAGGAAAGGTATTCCATGCTCATGGATTGGAAGAAAAATATTGTTAAAATGCTCGTACTACCCAAAGCAATCTACACATTTAATGCAATCTCTATCAAAATATTAATAGCATTTTTCTCATAATATCTTAAAATTGTACAGAACCTCAAAAGACTCTGAATAGCTAAAACAATCTTGAAAAAGCAGAACAAAGATGGAAGCATCGCAATCCCAGATTCCAAGCTTTATTACAAAGCTGTAATAATCAAGACATTATGGTACAGGCATAAAAATAGACACATAGATCAGTGTTCCAGAATAAAGAGCTCATAAATAAACCCACAATTATATGGCCAATTAATCTTTGACAAAGGGGGCAAGAACATGCAATGCAAAAAATTTCTTCAACAAATGGTGTTGGGAAGCTACATGCAAAAGAATGAAAGTGGACCACATTATACACCATATAGAAGGATAAACATAAAATGGACTGAGGACCTAATTGTGAGACCTGAATCAATAAAGAACTTGGCAGAGGCCATAGGCAATAATCTCCTTGACATAGGCCATAGAAACATTTTTCTAGATATGTCTTCTGAGGCAAGGGAAACAAAAACAAAAATAAACTTTTGGGACTACGTCAAAATAAAAAGCTTCTGCACAGCAAAAGAAGCACCAATAAGACTAAAAGGGAACCTACTCAGGATGCCTGGATGGCTCAATCAGGTAAGCATCTGCTTTCCGCTCAGGTCATAATCTCAGCCTCCTGGGACCAAGTCCTATGCCATGCTCCTTGTTCAGCAGGGAGCCTGCTTCTTCCTCTGCCTGATGTTCCTCCAGTTTGTGCTCTCTCTCTGGCAAATAAATAAATAAAATCTTTAAAAAAAAGAACCTACTCAATGAGAGATGATATTTTCAAATGACATATTCGATAAAGGGTTAGTGTCCAAAATGTAGAAAAGAACCTATACAACTAAACATCCAAAAAACAAATAAACCAGTTAAAAATAAGCAAGAGACATGAACAGACATTTTCCCCTAGAGGACCTCTAGATGGCCAACAGACACATGATAAGATGCTCAGTGTCACTAATCATCAGGGAAATGCAAGTCAAAATCACAATGAGATATCACCTCACACCTGTCAGAATGGTTAAAATAAGGAACACAAGAAATAAGTATTGGTAAGGATGTGGATAAAGAGGAACCTCTGTGCACTGTTGGTGGAATGTAAACTGGTGCAGCCACTTGGAAAATAGAATGGAGGTTCCTCAGAAAATTAAAGATAGAATTACCATATGATCCAGAAATTTCACTATTTGGTATTTACCCAAAATATATGAAAACACTAATTTGAAAAGATATATGCACCATTATGTTTATTGCAGTATTGTTTACAATAGCCAAATTATGGAAACAACCCAAGGGTCCATCAATAGATGAATAGATAAAGAAGAGGTGATATATACACTCATGGGCATACTAATCAACCATTAAAAAGAACGTAGTCTTGCCATTTGCAAAAACATGAGTGGATGTAGAGAGTATAATGCTAAGCAAAATAGTCAAAGAAAGACCAGTATCATATGGTTTAATTCACATGTGGAATTTTCTTAAGATTGTATTTATTTATTTGACAGAGAGAGATCACAAGAGTACCAGGCAGATGAAGAAGCAGGCTCCCTGAGGAGGTTTCTCGCTGAGCATGAAGACTAATGCAGGGCTGGATCCCAGGATCCTGAGATCATGACCTGAGCTGAAGGCAGAGGCTTAACCCACTGAGCCACCCAGGTGTCCCTCACATGTGGAATTTAAGAAAACAAATGAACAAAGCAAAAAAAAACAAAACAAAACAAAACAAAAAAAAAAAACAAAAAAAAACAAGCAAACCAAGAAACACTCTTAACTATAGAGAACAAATAGATAGTTACCAGAGGGGAGGTGGATGGGGATGGGTAAAATAGGTGCTATGGATTAAGAGCACACTTACAGTGATGAGCACTGGGTAATGTATGGAATTGTTGAATCAACATATTGTACATCTGAAACTAATATAACTGTATATTAGTTGTACTGTAATTAAAACTTAAAAAATAATTCAAGAATGTAAGCACACAAGAGAATTTGGGAGAAGTTAGGTTTTCAATGAATTAGCTTATTTTGTTATGTGAATCATAAATTACCACCTTAAATGAATCATCATAACACTTTGGTGATGCTATTTGCCCAGCCACCACTAAATCAATACAAGGATTTTTGTCAAAGCATATGGATGCTTTTTCTGTATATATGGATTTGTGAGTGAGTGTGTGTGTGTGTGTGTGTGTGTGTATACACACTAAAAAGCAATTCCTTTTTTCACAGGATATAATTCAAATAAATTAAGGCTTATGTTATAATGTACCTTTATATTACAAGTAGTGCCTTACTTTCTAAACTTTAAATCCTCATAATTGTGAAGATTTGGTCTTTTGCTGTTTTTAGAAGCTTCTTGTTACAGAAAATCCAAAATACAAGAGTAAAAAAGTTTACACATTGTAAACCAAAGCTACTCACCCCATTAAGACAGACCCTTTACTACTTGTTCCAAACCTGATATAACTTTTAATTCTGTGTGACTTTAGCTAAGTCTTTTAATCTCTGTGAAACTCAAGTTCCTCATCTGAATAATAATGCCCTTTTATGAGCACTATGGATTCAATTATGTAACATGTGGAATTACCAGGCATACTTTCTAACACATAGATGTTATCTCACATGTTACCTTTTTATCTCACATGTTACCTTTCCCTCTCTTAACCTCTGCCCCCTGCACTAGCTTTAATATCTTAGTACAGTGGTTGTTGATGTTTAGTGGGCATACAGGGTGGGAAGAGACTTACAGATCTAGAGAGCACCCTACTTTATTTTCCTTTGAATGACTTAAACTTGGCTTATTTTCTAATGTTTAAGGGTGTCTATCTACATTAATTTGTTGCCATAATGCTATAAGAGCATTGAGGGTGGCTAACATGTAGTGTAGTGCATGCAATTCTCAAAGTAACTCAGGGACATTGTTAATATCTATAACTTAGAAATGATAAAAGCAAGACAAAGGTGGTTGAGACATTGTCCAAGAGTGTCCGGATAATCCACAGGCCCCAGGTAGTCTGATTATGGAAACTGACTCAAAGATTTAACTTCCCAGGCTCCCTGTGCTACACTCTCTGCAGAGAATACCACACAGGGAAGATTTCCACCTTTGGAGTCATGTGTGGGGTCAAATCCTGAGAATGCTGTCTCTTATCTTTGAACTTGAGTCTCTATATTTCTCTAGGACTCTCCAATCTATGTAAAATGAGAGTAGCTTTTCTAAGAATTTATTGAAGCAGTATACTTAAGTGTTTTGCTCAGTACTTGGTACAGTATAAGTGAAGAGTATGTTAGCTATTTCTGTTAATGGTTAGAAACACCTATTGTCCTTTCTGCTTCTAAGTTCTCTCTAAAACATTCATGGGTATGTGGGTGTGTGCGTGTGTGTGCGTGTGTGTGCGTGCGTGCGGGTGTGTGTGTGTGTGTGTGAATCATTTCCTCTCCTCTGTCATCCTCAGGAGTGATTAATACTAACCGAAGAAGCCTGCAACCAAAATAGAACATTATTCAGATACTGGACCTATCCTAAAACCCCATGGGAAACCAGTGTTAGGTGAACGAAGAAGTAGAGCACACAATGGAACGATATAGTGTTGCTTCTCTTTATGCCAGTAGGATCCCAAAGGGTCTCTGAATCTCCTTAGCATAACATATGAGATCCTTCTCAACTGGCTGGTTTACAAATTTGATGGCATCCACTAACATTTCCTGCAATCTAAACTCACACTGAGCTGCCCCTTTTCTGCTAATCTACGACTACCTATTTAATTTTTATTCCTATCTTTCAGTTTCTTCCTCTATTCTCATGTAGTCTCCGGTGCAAATATTATTTCTTCTTAGAAGACTTTCTTATTCCCCTTTTTAAATCTACTTGTTCCAACCATCTTAAAACAGAACTAACACCTCTCATTCCTCAACTGAGATTTCACAGCACTTATTCTTAACTGTTTGGCTCTAGTATTTCCAGAAAAATTGTTTCTATTTTTAAGGCCGGTTTCCCAGGGTCTACCCAGATCTGAAAGAATGTGCTAATTTAGACCCCATCTGTGTGAGCATATACACACGTGTGCCTATTTGAGGATCTTTTGCAAATCACAAAATCTGTCTAAATTTACATAATGTTGAAATAAGTCTTTAAGACCATTACTGAATTAGATGTTCCAAAACCAAAATAGGACATGGATTTTTGTTAATGTTGCACTTGTTCGTTGACATATTTTTACTTAAATAACCAAATAAAAGGGGGGGAACCAAAATAAAAGTTTACTATTTACTTGCTCACATTTCAAATGAAATGTAGATTTAGTTAACTCAGATCTCAGAGTATACCTTTTCATTATACCTTCTGGTTTAAATACAAATCATACAGGGACGCCTGGGTGGCTCAATTGGTTAAGCGGCTGCCTTCGGCTCAGGTCATGATCCCAGCGTCCTGGGATCCAGTCCCACATCCGGCTCTTTGCTCAGCAGGGAGCCTGCTTCTCCCTCTGCCTCTGCCTGCCACTCTGTCTGCCTGTGTTCGCTTCCGCTCTTTCTCTGACAAATAAATAAAATCTTTAAAAAAATAAATAAATACAAATCATACAAATTCCATTGTTACACTACACAAACTAAGCTTTTATTGTCCTTCATTATGTTCTTAAAATGTATCACTTTGATCATATTCAGTTACAAGCAAGAGATGAGAACTCACTTTCTCCTGAAGAAATGTAAATATAATGTAGCTTGCTATGCAATTTGATTAGATTTAATAACTAAAACTATAAAGTTTAAAGCTAAAATAAAACTGTTTAAGGTTCTATCAGAAAATAAGTTTTACCCCACTCCTAACCTTCACCATGAGGATTTACTCATGTCCATTATGAATTTTGTTTGAGGTATAATTTTCTCCTTTTTTCCCATTTCCTTGCGGAGCTCTTTTTACTCTGCATCTTAAATACTATTTTGAATCATCCAAAAAGAAGATTTTCTCACTTCTTTCCATTTGAGCTTCTATTTCTAAATCATGAAAAACATTGACCCCATGACCCTTATCTGTCTCAAATATATCACGTTTTAAAGTAGAGACATTAATGTTTCCCTAATGTTACCCTATCCCTTCACTTCCAAATTAAATTCCGTGTTAACTTGTTCACTGCTGTAGTTCCCAGTTTGAGAAACTGAATTTGAGTCCCCAGTTGAAGAGACTAGGTATCTCTCAGATTCTGTTTCCAAGACTGCACAGACACCTGGTGTGCCTGCGACCAAACCTAAGTTTGTATGCCCGCTGTGCCACTCTCAGTGAAAGCCAGTCACTGAGACCTTTGAGTGTCCAGCAAGGAAAGGACTTGAAACACAGACAGATAAGGAGATCAGAGGGTAAGCCTCAATTCCTCCTCACCCAATTTAGATTAGAGCAAGTTTTTATAATCCTAAGGGTTGGAGTTGTATACATATTGATGAAAATGGTGGGAAAACTCATGACTATTCCTGAGAAAAAGTGGAGCATACGCATTGAGCAAGTATGTAGCACATTCCACGTTCAGTCTGGGGTGGAGACAACATTAAAATGAAGCAAAATTCAGCCTCTTGCATCAAGAGATCAAGGAGAGGCGCTAATGGGCTCTGACAGCAAATATAAACTGGATGGGGTTTTGGGTTCCTTATCTCAGGAAAGAATGCAGGGCGTTGCTTGTTCATAGTCTGCAAGCACATCAGTGACCTTCATTTGTGTCCGTCTGGCCACTGCGGAGACAGCTAGTGCATTTGTGAGTGAGATCTGAAAAGAAACAACAGCTGACTGGGGAGAAACAGGTTTCTGAAAAACAAGTTTTAAATTTGTTAGTCGTAACCTTATTAACCTCATGGGGTACAGTTTCACATACACTTGATTGAATGTAGTTTAAATAAGCTCTGATAAGCCATTAATGTGTTACTATATGAGAGAAATGCCCATATAAATGGAAACAAAAGGAACACCACTTGTTTGTCTTCATGATAAGAAGAATCCTTTTGAGATTAAGAACTTTACTCTAACCTAAAATGTTTATGAACCCACACGTTTAGTTTTTACAGTTGATGAATGCTCTGGCAGGCTTCTAATTAACACTGGTCAAGTTGTGCAGAGTACCCTCCAAGAACTATTGAAACCACAAGGTTATTCCTTTATATATAAACTCTAAATCCTTTACATGATAACCGCTTTGTCTTTCTTGATCTGGACTTCAGGTTTTCATTACCAAAAGAGAATTTCTTTCCTTACTTTCCCTGGAAAATATTTAAACATCAACCAGCTTGACTTAATCAAAATTCAATTTCTTGATGGCATATTTCATGCTGCCTTTTTGCATGGCAGTGAGCTCTATACTGACCAATATGCCAATCTCTGAGATGCAGCTGCTCTATCTATTCCCCTGATCTATTTAATGATACTACAGTCTAGTTTTTACCACAATCCAATCATTTTCACTGAAGGAATTAAAATGTCAAACATAAGAAATTGGATAGAAGGCAGAGGTTAATTATAAAAGAGACAACTATGTAAACATACAGGTATTTCTTTTTTCTCAGAGCCCACAGTACCCCCATTATTGTTAATGGGACTTACAGGGACCCACTGAGCGGCAAATATACTTAGAATATTAAATCTTGGTAATCAGCAATAATGGAAAATTAGGTGCATACAATTTAGTTTAATGGAGTCAAGAGAGTTCTTTTTAAATTTATCTGAATTTGACAGAGCATGTTAATTTTTTTGTATTAAATGTTTATGAAAGTATTACAAAAGACATTAAATATGTCTGACTTGTTTTCTTGCTCACTTCTAAATTTGATTTGTCTGATTGCAGTAGAGAATAAGAGATCTATTCTCTAGGATTTTGAGGTACCATTTAAATGTTGCTCACTATTTTATTGCCATGATAGATTCTTATATTTCTGGTTTGATGCATAAGATTATACATCCTCATTCAGTTGGTTTACTCAAGTTATGAGTTATATCGTTTCAAAAACTTACATTGACCTTTTTTTCTCTTATGGTAAACAATTTTTATTAACCTCTTAGGTTAATAAAATATTAGGAATAGAAGTTAGAACAGTTGAAATTTCTTTAAAATTTAGCATTTAATTAGAAATATGTTAGTGCTTTTCTATTCTAATAACATTTGTCAGCAAGCTGACCAAGATCCAGATGCACTAACTCCCTGCTTCACATTATTCACGTGTTAGTCACTAGACTTAGTACCTCTGTAGGACATAACATATGAGATTACACTTGGATAGCTCAAAATTATACAACCGACTACCTTCATCTTCAATTACAGTGATCAACAACACATTTGTTAGCCTGACCCCTGGTGGCAAAAGTAGCAGCAGGCATGACCACAAGCTCCTATGAGCTAGCTAATTATGGAGAGTGTGTTTTGGTTAAAAATATCAGACTGTAGGGTCTCCTGGGTGGCTCAGTCAGTTAAGCATCTGATTCTTGATCTCAGCTTGGGTCTTGATCTCAGCGTTGTGATTTCAATTTCAGCAACGGGCTCCCCCCTGGGTGTGGAAACTACTTAAATAATAAATAAATAAATATTCATATATTTATGAGTATATATTCATATTGGATATGGATATATGAATATATTCATACATATGTGTGTGAATATATATGCATATATGTGTGTATATATATGTATTTATATATATTCAAACTATTTGGTAGGAGGTGAAATATACAGGGCCTCTTGTTGGACACTTGAGGCTGACAGAAGATGAAGGACTTAGATTAGTGGTTCTTACACATTTCTTTTCCTGGCTCCATATAATACACCTGTGAAGAATAGCATATTACATTATGTCATACCGTTTACACATGCCAAGAGAGTACATATCATTACATAAATTAGTATCAAGACTGACATCTCTGGAGGTGGGCATATTAGAATTACAGGGGATATATCATTTCCACTTCTTACTGCCAAATACCAGCTATTTCTTCTACCCAACTCTAGGGTAAGAAGGCACTTTACTTTGAGCCCATGAGGTTAAGTGTCAGAAATGTTCAGAGAAGAACATTGGTGACAACCATCATCTCTGAGAAAGCAGGCTTACAATGAAGAGTATAGAGGACCCAGACAAGATGAAAATGGTGAAGGTTCTGCATCCATCTGTATATGTATATCTGCATTTGAATGATAACTTTTAGGTGAAACTGACAAGTGTAGAAATACAGACAATAGTTTATAAAGACCATTTTCTGAATATTTTTGCTTAATATTTGAAAGAATTGTGCTCCACAAACAAACTGGAGCACCAGAAGAGAGCAAATGTGTGCACGATCTAATATACTTAGCCTATTTTCACTTTTATAATAGTGTGCTTATCTAGTATGGTGTCATAAGTTAAGCTGGATAGATAGAAGAGAAATATTCACTTTAGAAATATTACTTCCCTCATTCTTAATTATTCTTATAATTATTATCTTATTCTCTTATTCTCAATTATCTCAATTGAGATACTTATTCTCATTTATTCTCAATTATCATATCTTCTAATCACCTTACCTACATTTTTTAGGTGCCTTAAAATGAACCTTAGTAATAGAATCCTTTTCTTCCACAGGATTAATTGACCAATTACAAATTTGAGACATATTTTACATCCCCAGTCCCTCTTTGCTTTGTTTATGGTTTTAGAAAACTAAATGTTCCACTTTTTAAAAAGCTACTACTGCTACCAGCCACAGGTGGGCTGAAGTTTACTTATACCTACTTCTAAGGTACTCTTCTTAATTCTAAAACATTTTCTTTTTTTAAATTTCTATTTAAATTTTATTTAATTAACATACAGTGCAATATTGGTTTCAGGAGTAGAATTCAGTGATTCATCACTAACATACAACACCGAGTGCTCTTCACAAGTGCCCTCTTTAATACCTATCACCCATCTAGCCCATCCCCCACCCCACCCACTTCTATCCATCAACCCTCAGTTCATTCTCTATCATTAAGAGTCCCTTGAGGTTTGTTTCCTCTCCCCTCCTCCCCCACTTCCCATATGTTCCTCTGCTTTCTTAAATTCCACATATGAGTGAAATCATGCGGTATTTGTCTTTGTTTAATTTTGCTTAGCATAATATATTCTAGCTCCATCCACGTCATTGCAAATGATACGATTTCGTTCTTTTTGATGGCTGATTGATATTCCATTGTGTGTGAGTATATATACATTGTGTGTGTGTATATACACTCACACACACAACACAGCTTCCTTATCCATTCTTCAATCAATGGACATTTGGGCTCTCTCCATAGTCTGGATATCATTGATAATGCTGCTATAAACATTGGGGTGTATGTACCCCCTTTGAATCTGTATTTTTGTATACTTTAGGTAAATACCTACTAGTGCAAGTGCTGGATTGTAAGGTAGTTCTATTTTTAGTTTCTTGAGGAACCTCCATACTGTTCTCCAGAGTGACTGTTCCAGTTTGCATTCCTACGAACAGTGTAAGAGGATTCCCCTTTCTCTACAACCTTACCAACACCTGTTGTTTCCTATGCTTTTACTTTTAGTCACTCTGACAGTTGTGAGGTGTTATCTCATTGTGTTTATTTGTATTTCCCTGATGGTGAGTGATGTTGAGTATCTTTTCATGTCTCTGTTAGCCATCTGGATGTCCTCTTTGGAAATGTGTCTATTTGTGTCTTCTGCCTATTTCTTAACTGGGTTTCTTGTTTTTTGGGGTGTTGAATTTGATAACATCTTTATATATTTTGGATACTAATCCTTTATCAGGCGTGTCATTTGCAAATATCTTCCCCCATCCATAAGATGTTCTTTTAGTTGTTGTCTAAAACATTTTCTATGGAATTCCTTGAAAGTACTGGTAGAAACATTGCCAGGTATTATTACCATATATATATATTCCACCAGGGATAGAATCCACCATATATAAATTCCTTGTAATTTGGTTCAAGCTGTGACTTCTGAATTTCATTATGATTATTTTTAGGTAACTGGTCATCAGATTTGCACTATATTGCACAGTTTACTTTATCACCTCACTTGATTCTCATATAATAGAACATGCCTTTGTGCTCAAGTTTGCATTCCTGCTACTTGCTGCGCTCTCTGTCATAACATTTATCATACTGGTGAATTAAGCAATCATCATTGAGGAAAAACAATATTTTGTTTAGGCTTTAACCTACGACATAGAGTACAGTGTCTATTACATGGTAGGTTTCATTTAATGTTTGTTAAATGAACCCTTACTAATGCTTTTAGAAATTTTAAACCTTTTGTGAGAGTGAGTTAAATTTGTCATATTTTCCCTGAGTGAATTTTTTTTGTAAAAAGTACATTGGAAATCATATTTACTCCCAACTTCAGTTATTTAAGATCACAGTTTCAGCAAGTATAATGTCTACTGTTTCTCAAATGAAGAATAGATGAAGGCATGTTTGCTGTGTCTCCGGTTTCTTTGGTTTTGAAATTTCTAATTCTAGATTTTGGTATGGAATAGAAGATAAATATGGTAATAGTTATAGTTGGGAAGAAATATTGTTACTGCCTGTGAGATGCTTACATCTACAAATTATAAATATATATGCATATATGAGTGATACCAGACAGTTATTTAACCTAACTTTTGACTGCATTAGTGGAAGGCATTATTGGTATTATACTACTAACGGGGGGTTTTTGAGATAAAATAATACTAAGTTCCCAAGAATAGTAATATTAGGCAATAACAAGTAAATGGATACATACTTTAATCCATAACAATTATATAAGTTAGTGTCAAAATTGTTAACATACTATCTTGACATTTTTGCTCCCATCTCTACATTAAGATATATGCTCCATAAACACCTATGTGTTTGCTGTTCCTAGAATACACCATAATGCTTCTAATCTTCCTACTATTAAGCATGCTGTCTTTTCTACCCAGAATGTCCTCTCTGCTTTTACCATCTCCCTGCTTAGTGTGTTAAAAACTCCCAGCAAGTTAGGGTGTCAAATGTTCTTGTGTTACCTGGTGTATATGTCTCTCATCACATTATACTATTCTACCTGTCTCTGCATTGTCCTTCTCCTATTATGCTATATTATATTTACTTTTCTACTTAGTGTGAGTTTTAAGAGAAATGATCATGTCTTACTCATCTTAATGTCCTATACCTATAATTCAGTAAATGCTGAGTAAATGAAAGGATATATTTAAAAATGCCTCCATCTTTATTGTAGTGAAATTCTCACTGTAGAGGGAATGCTGGGACTTACCCTGACTCTTCATGTTAGGCAACTGAGGCTCAGTGAGAGTTGCAGGAATGCATCAGGATTTTAAAAAATCTGGATTAATATGACTCTATTTAATATGATAGAATAAGGTATATAAGCAGACACACAACTGAAGCAGTAAATCATCAACACTCTAAATCATCTTATATTTCCCTATTTTAGTGTCTGCAGAAAAATGATAGGGTGAACATACTTTTGGTTTCAGGTATATATCTGTATCCAATGGGATTTTCAAAATTATCTCCTGACTTTTATTCAGAATTTTGTTAATTTTACTCTGTTTTTTGTTTGTTTGTTTGTTTGTTTTTGTTTTTGTATTTAATATGGACTGTAAAGATAAAAGGATAAAGTCCTTATCAGACATGAAGAGAAGAGTAATGTTATACCAGAGTGCCTCATGGCCATAATTGACCAATCTTCTTCTTTTCCCACATGGCAGTATAAATTCACTTCTGTAGAAAAAAATTCTTTTTAATATAGATCAGATCTTAAAGTTTGAAAGGAATGGGAAAATACAGGGTGACAATTTCAAATTTCAATACAAATGACAGAAGTTTGGCAACAATGGTATTTTGTAAAAGGACCCAACCTAGAGGTTCTGTTAATCAAATACATCATTTCCATATAGAAATAGCATAGAAATTATAGGCTGAATTTTGGAAAATTAGTTTCAAGCAGGTAAGCCTGGATTTTTAACTTTTCACATAGGACCCCTCTGTTTTTCCTTGCAACTAAATGTAAATTAGAGTTTAAAACATAAATAAAATACTTGTTCATCGAAATAACCAATATATTTTATATAAACCGCCCTTCTCTGAGGGCCGTCTATTGTGATTGTTTTCACCTCAAAACATAAATTGATTCAAGTTAACATGGGGCTTCTTATGAGCATTTTATGCTGTTAAGCTCTTTGATTTTTACTTTTCACTTTCAATCTTTTTTGCAAATTCTGCATTTTTATGTAAATGATCTGCCATTTGCTCACATTATTGTAGCTCCTTAAATGAATTGTGGAAACAAACCAAATAGGCAATACTTTTCCTTAATATTCAGAATATTGGACATTTTTGCTAAATGTGAACTCAGGAAGAAATTATTCTTATAAAGGGGGGGATTAGATTGTCCTTTACAGACCACAAATACTGAAGAATCAACTAGAGGAAAAATAATCCCTGTTTACACTACCAGAATCTTCTACCAAGCAGATAAACATGCTGCACTAAAAGAATGACTTCTGCAGAAAAACCACACTCCACAATGTGTTCTAATGAGTGTATGGGTTTATCTTTAAGGCAGACTTACTAAAGATGTACAATCATCTGCTATCACTTTTCTCTTGTTTTTAACCCATGTGCTCAACTCTGGTCCTTACATCCAGCTACCATACAGGCTGATAACCATTCAGCCTGGATAATTTGCGTTTCTAACTCCAAGACACAAGCTAATAACTTCCAAGTCTGCTCTTCCTGCTGTCTTTCTAATTTATTTAATACCACTGATCTCTAGTCACCAGTCTCAAAAGTCTTTGACCCGACCTTGTTTTCCCCTACTTGTTCCTCTCTGTACCTATCCGATCACCAGTGCTGCCCTCCCTCACTCTTGTTGTCATTGGATTCCATTGTCTTGCTTGCTTTCTTCCTATTGACTCTCTCTGATTTCTTTAACTCAATGTACTTTGTGTCACATAATCCAGAAAATTGAACTTCATTATTGTTACTCCTCTACTCTATGAACTTTGTGTTCAAGACCATCTAATCTTATTTTTGGTATATCTTTATAATGTCCTTTCCTGGGTGCCTGGGTGGCTTAGTCATTAAGTGTCTGCCTTTGGCTCAGGTCATGATCTCAGGGCCCTGGGATCCAGCCCCACATTGGGCTCCCTGCTAGGCGGGAAGCCTGCTTCTCCCTTTCCCACTCCCTCTGTTTGTGTTCCCTCTCTCAGTCTCTCTCTCTGTCAAAAAAAAAAAAAAAATAATAATAATAATAAATAAATAAATAAATAAATAAAAAATAACTTAAAAATTAATGTTCTCTCTCAATATTCACATCCCTATACTTTATACTTTGGTTATATTGTGCTGTTTACTGGTCCCTGTGCAATTATTCCTGTTTATACCTTTATCTATTATAAATCTTTGTTAGGCTTTTTCCCAGCCTAACATGTCTTTCTTTGCCTAATCCTATTTCTAGATGATATTTCATTGGTAACAATTTTTCTGGCTCAAACACATCTGTCTTCAAAAATCAGTGCCTGCAATTTTGAAATTTACATCATTGAACATTAACAAACAAAATATGATTTTTTTTTCCTCTTAGGCCTGCCTTTGCTGATATTGTCTTTGCCATATCAGTTTAGTTTGGGTTAGTAACACTATTCTGAATGAACTAAAAAAAAATTTTTGGAGAAATAATTATACATTTTGGAGTTATGATTAGATATTATAAACTTTTGTTGCTCTCATTTTTCCTTGTGTTACTAGTCATTTTTTGAGGTTTTATACCCCTAGTTGGTTTGTTACACAGTTATTCTATAGTTAATACTTGTTTTAATGTCCCCATATATTTCTGTCGGTATTTTCTACCCATACCTTCCTGCATTGCTGTCTTTCTCTGTCTGCTTAATGTCCTTGCTACACTGCATGCTCTTTCTCCAGTGAGATTTCCTTAGTAATAAATTTCCAGGTGTGTGTGTGTGTGTGTGTGTGTGTGCGTGTGTGTGTGTTCTTGTTTTTTGTGAAACATCTTTTATTTTACTCTTGTTCAACAAATACCTGGGTACAAAATTTGAGATGACATTATCTTTTCTCAAGCACATTAAAAATATTTATGTTCCTATATTCTTCATGTAGTCGAAAAATCTGTCAGTTTTGTTATATCTTTGTATGTCAAGGGTATTTACAAATATTTATAACTAATATCTTCATCACAGTAGTTTAAATTAACATTATAGTGCACTTCCATATAGACATCATTCTACTTTAACCTCCTTGTCCTCCCCAAATTTGAAGAGGCGTCTTTTGAGCATTCTAGAAAACATAGAGGCCATTATATTCTTAAAATTTCTTTCACTTTTGTCCTAGTAAAACTCCTGTGAAACATCAAAGCACCTTTTTTTAATCCAGCTGTTAATATCCCTTTACTTTCATATTTTATTTCTTTCTGAACTACTTAAAATTAGGTTCACCTTCTATTTCACTATACTTGGGAATTATCTCAGTGGCTTTTCCTTTTTTTAAAAAATTTTAAAAAAGTTCTATATTTACAGAAAATTCATGAAGATTGTATGAGAATTCCCATATATCCTACACTGAGTTCTCCATTAATATCTACATAAGTATGGCACATTGTTATGATTAATAAACCAATATCAACACATTAGTAATTGAACTCTATATTTTTTAAAATTATCTGAGAAAGAGAGAGAGAATGAGTTGGGATGGGGCAGAGGGAAAGAATCTCAAACAGACTCCCCCACCCCACCCCCCTGCTGCTAATGATTGCAGACCCGATGCCGGACCTGATCCCACAACCCTGAGATCAGGACTTGAGCTGAAATCAAGAGTAGGAACCCAACCCAGTGAGCCGCTTGAACTTACAACCCTGAGCTCAAGACCTGAGCTGAAATCAAGAGTCAGACGATTAACCGACTGAGCCACCCAAGGGCCCCTCTTATTTGTTCTTACTATTGTACAACTTCATTTTTATTATTTTTTTTATTACTGAAATATAGTTGACATGTCAGCTTCATGTGTACAACACAGTGATTTGACAATCCTATAATTACTAAATGCTCATCATGATAAGTGTAGTTATTATGTGTCACCATACAACATTATTAGAATACTATAGATTATATTCTCTATGCTGTACTTTTTAACCCAGTTATTTTACAACTTTCAATCCTTGAGTAGTTGCAGTCTTTCTATAAACTCTCCCTTGTGAAAGTTTATATCAACATGTGTTGTGTAATCTTGGATTATGCACTAATGTTTGGTGGAGATTTATTCGTGAAAATATTTTATGGTTTCACTTATTAGGCATCTTTTTTTTTTTTAAAGATTTTATTTATTTATTTGAAAGAGATAGATCACAAGTAGGCAGAGAGGCAGGCAGAGAGAGTAAGGGAAGCAGGCTCCCCGCCCAGCAGAGAGGCCCGATGTGGGGCTCCATGCCATGTGGGGCTCCATGCCATGCGGGGCTTGATCCCAGGACCCTGAGATCATGACCTGAGCCAAAGGCAGAGGCTTTAAACCACTGAGCCACCCAGGCGCCCCACTTATTAGGCATCTTAAAGAGAAGAATGCTCTTTGCCTCTGCTAAGATTCACATGAGTATTAACTGCTCTGTAACATTTTGTTTGTTATTTTCTATTTGTAAGGTCCTTCTGTGAAGAAGACTAATAAAAACAAGTTTTGTACTTTCCTCTAGTTGATGGGAGTAATCCTTCTTAAACATTTCTGTAGTTGATGAGAGCAATCCCTCTTAAACATCTATTTTTTTTAACTAAATATATAGCTGCTCATGGACTTCAGCCTTCTATCAAGTTCTCAAAACCAGCTTTCCACCTAATCTGAGCCTACAGTTTTATCTCTTGTCCTGTTTTGACTCTTAACTGGTTGGAAACATGGACTTTTCATCATCTGTGGGTAGTTATACCTACTTTTCTTTACATTTTCATCTAACTTGCATTTTAAGTTGATATTCTAATTCATAAAGTTGTGTTTTCTCTTGTAGTTGTGTGGAAGAGGTTTGGTTGCTTAGTTGCTGGAAATTAAAATTTCTTTTTGCTTTCTGACTTTTGACCTACTAACATATTGATGTGTCTTTGTTACTCTGTAACTAGCTACTTGGGTAAGTCTCATGGCTGATTCACCTCTCTTAATCCCACTTTATTTACCTGAAATAATTATTTGTGAAAAATAAGCACTTCAAGAATACAAGATTAAATGCATGGCAACATTCTAAATTCTGTTTAAAACTTACCTTTTAGGGACGCCTGGGTGGCTCAGTTGGTTAAGCAGCTGCCTTCGGCTCAGGTCATGATCCCAGCGTCCTAGGATCGAGTCCCATATCGGGCTCCTTGCTCGGCAGGGAGCCTGCTTCTCCCTCTGCCTCTGCCTGCCATTCTGTCTGCCTGTGTTTGCTCCCTCTCTCCCTCTCTGACAAATAAATAAATAAATAAAATCTTAAAAAAAAAAAACAAAAAAAACTTACCTTTTAAAGTTTTGATCCATTTAAATAGTATTCATTTATTCCTACATGAAACATAATAAACTGATTTGAAAAATCCCAAGCATAGACTTAAAAAAAAATCCTATTCCTAAATCCAGGTAGTGCTTATTTGAGTGTTTTATGTTTTCACATCCTGATCATCTGACCCAAATTCCCAATACTCAATCCCTACAATATTTCTGTCTTCGATATTTCAGAAATTTGTCTTATTTAAGTTTGCCTCTAGTCAGTATTGAGGAAAACTTCCTCTGAGGCTCCTTTGCATTCTCTCCTTCCTCCAGAACAGACAAAGAACAAGATTACAAACAAGTTAATGGGAAGAGAAATACATCTCCAAAAGAATGAGTGTTAGATTTATATTGAACAAAAGACTGTATTATACCAGGTACTTGTAGAACATAAACAGAGGCTGGGAATATTTTTACATGATTGTATTTGATTAATACAACTGATTAAAAGCAAAAAATGTAATAATACAATTTCAAATAAAAATCAAATTATCTAAAGATTATTTTTTCTTCACCCTTGTCAACCCTTATCCCCTCCACCAACAACAATGCTGTTAAAATTCAAAATACCTTAATTTTCCCTTGTTTAAGAGTGCTTCTGGTATTGTTTCATGAACATGTAGTTACATTCGGTCCTGGGAAATCTTTGTCCTTTGAGAATAATATTTATTTATGGCCCCAAATATTAAGTCTTGTGGCTAAGGTTGCTGATAAAGATGAGAAGCAAAATCTGGGTTTACCAAATAAGTAGCAACGATAAGAGGACACAGTTTTTGAAACATAAAATGAGAACTACATAAAATAAAATTTTAATCCTTATGGAATCTGGCTTAAATACACACCTATCCTTCACTGCTTTATGTTCTTTTGGGTACTTCCAGGATGATAATCCACTTAGAATTCTTCTACCTAGTACCCATTCAGTTATTAATTCATTTGTTCTTTTTCAATTGGATGTCATCCTTTCAGTCCTAAACTCTGGATAATTCCCTCCATCCCTTGATGGGGAGCTTACTTAAGAAGACCTAAATGCTTTTCTTTTCTTCTTCTTTTTTTTTTCCTAAATGCTTTTCTATTGGACTTTCTAATTTATCATGGGAGGAAGTTGTATCTCTGTCCTTTATTAGATTGTATACCTAAAATGCAAGCTTTTCAGTATTTAGTTTGATCCAGTTTTATATATAATACTATATATATATATATAGTATTATATATAATATATTATTAAGAGGTCTTTAACTTTATCTTCCAGGATATGAACTGAAATAGGTAGTTTACAATTAAAATTGGTTTAATATTGAAACAGATTCTTTTTCATCCTAGAATGTAACTCTATAAAAATGTATATTGATCTCACTCTTAGTAATCTTTTCCAGCTGAGCAAAATAGCCCTGTGAAAGAGAATTCTACTTATGACATTACATAGTTACTTGTATCTATTACTCTAATCCAGGACTATATACACAAATATACCTGAAAGATATACAGAAACTACTGTGGGGGAAATGATCTATATCATGTACAAGGATTATTATTTCATATGTATACATTTGAATATTATATGCACATGATTGTATTTTACTAAAAAGAAAGCTAGTTAATAGTTGTAGATTCTTTATTCAGTGGCCTCATAAATGATAGATATTCTATTTCTGCCTATTTGATATTCTTGTTTTAAACCAGGAACAAAATTGATCCTTGCCACTTATACATTTTAGCAACAGTGTTCCTCTGAAGAGTAATGATGTTCAGAATGTCAGAATATTTTTAATTACCACCCTTGGCCAGTAATGGCACATACCATCAGAAAATTCTTGAAGTTAATATTTTTAAAATTAATAATTATCAAAGTAATAGGAAAATAGATGATGCAGTTATATTATATGATCCTCTAAGTAGAAAGGCTTATTAGTAGGACTGTTTATAAAGCAAAGATTTTCAACTTAGTGTCTTAAATAATTAGAGTCCTTTAAGGTAATAAATGATGAAAAATAAGGTTTAAAAACTATTACTAAGAAATCCTGATTTTATACATATGACAGTTCAAAGGCAATTTGCAATGTTGAGTGTATGTGTGTCTGTCTATCTACCTATCATCCATCTATCTATCTATTGATCTATCTATCTATAATCTATGTATCCCACATATATATCCCAAATAATTTGTGCATCATATGCCAAATGTCAAAACCCTTGGACAGGAAGTAAGAGGTGTATATAGCACAGATATGAGAAACAGTGTTTCCAGGTATCACCTACAAAAACTTGTTCATGTGTATGCAAGAATGTTTGCTTTAGAAACTATTGCAATAAGCAGAAATGGGTTCTAGCAAATCATGTGAGCATGACAGAGGAGGCAAGGGTCCTAAAAGACTTCCCAAGTTTTAATATGAAGTAGTTCTGTTACATTCAGATTTAATTTTTTAAAATTTAACCTAATATCTCTTGGGTTATTACATGAGGTTTTAAGTTTCCAGACATAGTGGTGAATTTTGTATCTTTTTGGTATTGATTTTCAACGTATTTTCTTTGTAGTTCTATAAACCATGTTCTCTCACCACGATCTTTTGAAAATTAAGACTACTTTTTGGCACAAATCTAGTCAGTTTTAATAAAATTGTGCATGAAAATATATGTTCTCCAGTGTCTCCTCTACACATAGGTCTTGGCTCCTCTCCATTCTAGCATCCTCCCCTGCCATTTCCCTGAAACAAATCTTGCCTTGGTCACTGATGATTTCTACACTGTAAATACACTGAACAGTTGTTGGTCTTCATCTCGCTTGCCTCACCAGCAGCAGTTGATACTGCTGAATGTTCTCTCCTCTTCAAACCACTGTTTTCTCTCTCGGTGTCTGGAATACCACTCTAATTTCCCTGCATACTTCAGTAGCTATTCCTTTTCATTCTCTTTTGCTGTCTCCTCTTCATCTGCTTGTCTTTAATAGTTGAAGTACCCAAGCTGTAAGTCCTTAGACCTCTTAACATTCCAAACAGACTCATTCTTTGGGAGATATTATCGGATCCAGGGCTTTTTAATATTCCTATGTTCTAATGATTTCCAAATTGATATTTCTAATCACACTTTTCCCCCAGATCTTCAGTACCCTGCTCCCTATTTGATATCTTCATTTGATTGCCTAATGGGCATTGTCAAGGAGATCCATTTCCACAATGAATAATTCCCTCTAAGCTTTGGTGGTTTCCCTTCTCTGAGTGAAGGCCAGCTCTAATTTTCCTTTTGCTCAGATCTAAAAGCATGCTTTTTCTCTCTTATTAATATCCCACATGGAATCTGTTTGCAAATCCTATCTTTTCTAGATTCAAAGAAACCCATATTCTAATCATTTATTTCCACTCCACTGTTTCTACTCTAGTCTAAGCCATATTCATGTCTTTCCTAGATTGATGCAGTAGTCTTACATTTCTGCTTCTGACTTTATTAATACTCTTCATTTTCTTCTCCGAATTCAGCCAGGTGTTTCTACCTGTTATCTACCCCAAACCCCTCATTGACTTTCCATTTTATTAGGAATAAAAGCTGGTGTCTAATTTCTGTAGTAACTTTTAGATGATTACTCTCAGATTCTTTATTTTTTAATCCTCTTACTCCTGTCTCTCTGTCTTTCAACCCACCAAAATAACTCTGTCTCTTGCTGTTTCTCTAAAACTATAACAGCAACAAATATACTCTTATTAGACTATGTTGTTTATGTTGCTTATGCCTGGAACATTTCCTCCCATGTACCCACATGGCTGACCCTCTTATTCCCTTCAAGTCTTTACTCAAGTGTGTAAAGATTTACTTCACTCCTATGTCCAAAACTGAAACCGTTCCCACACATTTCTTCTACCCTTTGGCTACATTTTCTCCTTAGCAGTTATGAACAAATTGCACTTTTCCCATTACTGTATTCTAAATATCAAAATCAGTGCTAGCATATAGTAGTAGGTAGTCAACAGGGGTTTGTGAAAAGAATGAGTAGCTGTGTCAAGTTATGAGCTACATAGTGGTGACCTCGCTGCTCTAGATGGAAGCAGATGGGGGCAGAAGTTATCATGCAGGAGTGTTTTGGGATCAGTTTGCATGAAAGAGAAGGGAAGAAAGAAGGAATGAGCAAGTAGAAGATGGGCTGCAACTTAGCCTCAACAAAGGTTTTTCCAACAGTGCATAAAGCTATCCTGTATTGTGGCCCTAGGCCACACCTTCATGCCCACTCAACATCTGTAACTGAGGGCAGGCTACATTTGAGTGAGGACTTGGTGAGGCAGCATGGCCAGCTTCAGGCAATTCCAGGTGAGATTACAGCTGGCAGTTAACAGTATTCCCAGAAGCTGGGTGAAAACATCTGTGAATCCTGAAAAGGCATCTTTCATGTGTCCACTGCAAGACCATGGCCTTATGAACCTTACCATGTTCTAAAAGGTTTCTCCTGCTGTGAACCACATAGTTTCCACAACTTCCAATCTTCAGCCAAAGAGGCATATCTTTTATTTCTTTCTCTAGATTAAAGAGGAGCATGCGCTCCACCTCTTGCCCCTCATAGTCTCCGTATCTTGCAATATAAACATGTTACTTGTTAATTATACTCTTCCTGATTACATCTTCCCACTGGAAGATATACTCCAAGAAGACAGATTTTTTTTGAGGGGGGGGTATATTTTGTTCTCTGAAAATAATCACAAACGCTTAGAACAGTGCTAATATATTTGAAATATTTGTGAATTGAGGGAATTTCAGGCTTCTGACTGAACTTTGTGATGTTTTGATTACATGGAATTCTAAAGAGTGAGCATAGCTCTTTTGACTTCACTGATGTACGGGGAAGAGTGAAGCAGAGCCTGACTTTCTGCAACAAGCCTTGTACTTCAGCCCAAGACCAGATAAGATTCTCCAGGGTCATTTTTATAGCAACCAGTGGGCTGGCAAGCTGACTAGAAAAGAAATGAAACCTGTCTATTAGGATACTCACCAATTTACAGGCACAAGCTTGGATTTCTGGAGGGCTGATGTAGCTCTACTGTCTCCTTTTTCGGCGGGGTGCATTTCTATTGTCTCTAAAGTGAGGAGACTAACGCTAGGCTTAAGAGGCTAGGGAAGAGTTTGATAACAAGCTTTATCTAACCATAGTTTTTGCCCCAAGAGTTAATGCAGGGAGGGTGTGATGGAGCTAGCTGCCACCAGAGTGCGCTGTGGGACCTCTTTGTGAGGTTTAGCTTTCCAGTGTCAGATTGCGAGGAGCTTGGGAGCACAAGCTTTTAAAAACGTTAATGTAGAGGATTTGTGCTTATGTCCTTAATGACTTTGCTTCACTGAGGAAGTACATAGAATGAGAAAGAATGCATTAAATTGTACGTGAAATTTAAAAATTGCAAAGGGTATTAATAGAAGTTTCACACAAAAAGATACGTAATATCCCTTAAAAAACATAAGGAGATATTTAACCTACATCATGATTTTTAAAATGCTCATTAAAATGACAGAAACAATTTTTTTCACCTGTCAGATTTTCAAGAATCTAGAATTCTGTCCACCCAAGCGGAAGTTGGGTGATGGTAGCATTAGTTGGCTCGATTGTCAAGGATGGAAATTTGGCAACATATTTGAAAGTTACAAATGCATTTGCATGCTCATAGGAATTTAACCTAGAGATCTACCTCTAAGACACAAATTAACAAACTATTTTTTTTTAAATCTCAAGAATAATAAGGGTTTTGAAAAATAAAAATCTTGGGGTATAATAAATAATCTCAGGTCCATTCAAGCAATAGAAAGACATGAAGCTGACTACAAAGAAGATGCTGTTTATTTACGAATATAACATTCCTCTAGTTACTTTTGGTGGTGGGGAGAAAGGTAAGACCTATAAAAGTGGGCAAAGAGTGTTTAAATGAAGGTGGGGTGGGGGATAATATACATACTTTCATGTATTTGTAGAAGGAAATTTTGCAGATGCCAATAAAGCTGGTCTTGTTGAAGGTGGCATAAGGAGAGGATGGAGGCAAGGGTGACAGAAAGACTTAGTCACATTTTGTGAAGCCTACATTCATGTAAATGTATTACCTCTTCACAAAACAATAAATATATATGTTTTAAATTGCAGGGTGGAAATGCTGGATTAGTCTTGAGGAAATGTTGATAATTCAACTTATCACTTAATGCATCAGATACTTAGAGGTGTTTGTATTCAGTTGCCTAGGCACTTTGTAAGTTAGTAATCATCTGCTTGAAATCAATCAGTATTAATAGGTCTGGCAGCCTTGAAATGAATGAGGTGAAGTTTCCTACAGGGCTGTCTCAGGGAGAACTTGCAGAGCTGTTTGGAGTTTCCCTTGGGATCTCTTTGGTTGTCTAGATTTTCCATGATAATCTTACTCCCCACCACCTCCCATGTCACAGACTGATCTGCCCTTTGGGCAAGGAGGAAAGAAGTTAACAAACTATTTCCTTACATTGTAACAGATTTACTCTAGTAATACACATTTATTGACTTAATGTTTATTGAATATCTACTAAGTACCTGGCAATGAACCACCTTCTGAGGCTATGAATCTGTCAGACATAAACTTTCCTTTAAGGAACTCATAGTCAAGTAGGAAGATGGCATACTCTGCTTTGCAGAATGATATGTGCCATGGAAAGACCAATGAAATAAAGACAAATGATCTCCTTTTACTGAAACTGAAGACAACCTTTAGACCATTTCATGGATTTTAAAACATGTGTAGGGATTCTCTGGCAACAGGGAGAGAGGGGAAAGAAAACAAACTTCTTAAGCAGAAAGAATAGCAGTTGGAACGATCTGAAAATACACTGTCCATTACAAGTGTTGAAGAGTTGAAGTGTGGCTGGGGTATGTTTAACTTGAATTTCTGTCATTTTGAGAAGAATTATTGCCACTGTGGTTAATACTAACTACTTGGTAGATGTATATGTATTAGGTATGTTATGCCATTTAATTCTAACAATCAAACTCTGAGGTATGTTATCTGAATCATACAGATAATGATATCAAGAATTATAAAAATTTATCTAGTTACACACATAGGAGTCAAACCTACATTTGATTCCAAATCCCGTGCTTTGAAGTATGAACAAATGTTTGCTGAACCTCTTCTATTCTCCTTTCAGATTCACTCTTCACTTTTCTCCATCCTACTCTCTAACAATGGAAACTAGTCTGGATGGAATTCAACAAGAGACTCTGTGACCTTGGGAGTCCAGGGTGGTTTGTCCTGTAGGTAGGATAGGTAGGAAACCAGAGAGAAGGGGGAAGATGAGACAGGTTTATCTTAGGGCTCCCTCATGTCTTGTCATCTTGTGCTACCTGGGACTCCCAACCAAAGATCACTGTTTCTGCCCAGGGACCCTCTCTATACATCTGACTCCTAGAGGGTAGTAACTGCCCTGTCCTCTTCTCTCCCAGCCTCAGGGTGGCACCTTCTCTTGTAGTTTCCCAACATATAGCCCACAGTTTTGTAATAGGTTCTTTATTGGACTCCCCTCAATTATTCTAATTTGAAAGTGCCATCTGTTTTCAGTTGGCATTAGACCGACATTTAAGAAGTTATCGTTATTATCTGAATGAGAGCTAATGAAAGCTTATTGTGTCAGTAGCAGCAGAAATAAAGGGGGTGAAATGGATTCCAGAGGGAGATGAGAAAAAATGAAACTTAAGACGGCTACAAGGAAAGAACAATATTCACTCTTAAGATTTGACGTCTATTACGGAAAGAAAATGGGTTTCTCTGGCACCTTTTATGTTTATGTTACACTGCGTAGGAAAATCTCTTATATTTAATAGCAAAATGAGACAAAAGGAGTGGTTCAAACTTGACACTAGAAAAGAAATAGGTTTCACTGCTTGTGCTGAAGTACATGGAACCACACTATTCATTCAGAGAGGGTGGTGCCAGATATCAGGTGGTGATTCAAACAAGTGATGAGTACAAATTGAGTACAAGAGGCAAGAAGTTCCCCTGGCTGGTGGATCAAACAGTAGGGCATATCAACCTGGTTCTGAGGATGAAGGTAAGACAGCAAGCCTCAGAAGAAGGTCAGTAAGTAACAGGATCCCCACCATGAGATTCAATTCAGAGTCAAACTCCAAGGGCCAGAGAAGGGGACAAGGGCAAAGGCAAAACGAAAGCTGCCTGGGACAGACTGCAACAAGAAGGGCAGTTGTTGGATTTCTTGTGTTTCCTTAAACCATCCAACTGTGCACCAGACTGATGCAAAGCTGAGAGTGCTGAAGGTCAAGAGGCTTCCATTGTGACAAGTAAAGTACCGTTACATCCCTTTCATACACAGGCAGCCCAGCTAGGAGGTTTTGTTTAAGTCTCTGATTCCATCATCTGGTCAAAACCTGTATTTTCATGTAATGTCTCATAGTAACAACACTCTGGTGGCTTTGAGGAAGCATCTGTGTTCTTCATCAGAGTTTCACAAGTTGAAGACTATAAAGTAGTACAGGCATAAAACTGTTGCGTTACTAAATTGCTTCCTACTGAGATTTCTTTTGGTGGTGTTAAAAAAATTCAGGACAAAATATTTTCAACATATTCTCTGGGGCTTAAGGTATTTTGATTTACAGTCTCCAAGGACAATATATACAAAATGGCTTCCTAAATTAACACATCAATTACTTAAACCAAATGGATAGAAATGCCGGCACTGAAATAATAATCCTTTATAAAGAACATCTTATAGGAGATAAAATATAGACGTCCCTTTGACTTAAACAGCTGCTGTATTAATCATTGTGGTATAAATGATAGAGGTGAAGAGTTTATGCTTCTTTCCTTTGTGTTGAACATTCTGATAAATGGGTGTCTGATGTGACAAGGAAACATAACATAATGAATATCTTACTGTGCTTGAATGAACATTAAAAAAAAAAAAAAAAGATTGACACTGTATTTTGTTCCAGGTGGGAATAAAAAGCAAGCAGTTCCTGGCCGGTAATACTCCAGTTAAGGGCATCTGACTGGCAGCATGTTGGCACCAGCATTGAAGGAAGTGATGGGCTTTGGCTCCAGGTGAGTACAATTCTCCAAGATATAATGGGTGCATCTTTCTGACTTTTACTCATGAAACTCAGAAGATAACTCCAGCAAGATTTTTACCCTCTTAAAATACTGGGAAACTGCATTTCCTCAAAATATTATAGCTGTAAAATTCTATCATACTTTAAAGTCAATGAATATATATATATATATATATATATATATATTTTTTTTCCTCTTTAAGTGATCAAACAGGTAACTCTGAATGGGTTTCTTTCTGAACTGGGTGTCAAAATGCCTGAACTATGAGTAGAATGAAAGATGAAATTTCATAGAGTGTTTGGAGGTTAAGAAGAAGGCCTATTTCCAGAAGTGACCAGTGGGAACAAAGTTACCATTAAGCATTTGAAACTGACACACTGATCTGTAGCCTTTGTGACAGGCACAGGGGGGCTGAATTAGCTCTGAGGACTCCAAATGTTGTTACTTCTAGAATCATGCAATTAGAGCAGGTAGATAACCCAGTAACTCAAAAGACTCCTTGACTTCTGGTTTCTGAATGACACAAGATCAGAAGTAAGGGTCAGACATACACATATTCTAATTACGATTCTCCATGTATGTACCTTCATGAATTCTTAAGCCAGAAGGTATGCATCACTTAGAGACCTCAATATGAAGCTTTTGTGGGCTGAACAGAATAGGCTATAGATTTAAAGAATGGAAGACAGATGTTACACAACTGAATTTAAGTTTGCAAGACTTACACACTAGGCCAACACACATGTTAATTCACATATGATTTCTGCCTTCCACAGATTTAAATATTAACAAAGAAGGTAAGCTAATTAAGTCTACAAGGGCAAGTGCTATCAAAAAGATGTAGAGAATATGCAATAAGTACCTATTCTACTTATCAAATATGTAATAATCCTTCCTTTTGTCATAGTGATTCTGTACCTAGTGACAATGAAAGGGGAAAAATTAAGAATATCTGAAAAGATATGAGCAAAGGATGTTTCTCATAATCTGTTTTAGTAGCAATGAAAATGAGAAACAACCCAAATACTTAACTGCACTGAACTTATAAAATAGATATTTTTTCAAGTTGTGAAATTCTATAGAACTATTAGAATGATTTAGAATACTTATGAAAGAAGGAATAAGGATATTTTTAAATTTATAAAAGCAGGTTAAAATGTCTTTAACATAACATTTGTGTGTTTATGTAGAAAAGACAGAAGAATATGATCATTTTATTTTTGTATTTTTAACTTTTTTTCTGATGTGTTCATACTGGCTGTTTTTCATATAATCAGAAAAATACAACTTAACCTTGGAAATATTTTCATAAGAAAATAGGATCGTAGAAGAATAAGGTCATGAAAAAATAAGATATTTATTAGAGATTAAAAATCAGGTTATGCAGGGCACCTGGGTGGCTCAGTCAGTTAACCGTTTGCCTTTGGCTCAGGTCATGATCTCAGGGTCCTGGGATCTGGCCCTGCATCAGACTCCCTGCTCAGTGGGGAATCAGCTTCTCCTTCTCCCTCTCCCTCTGTTTCTCTTTCCTGCTTATGCTTTGTCTCTCTCTCTCTCTCAAATAAATAAATAAAATCTTTTAAAAAAATCAGGTTATGAAAGAGAATTGGAGTAAAATCCTATATTTGTGTAAAAGGTATATCTATATAGGTAATAAAACAGAATTGAAGTAAAACCCTGCATTTGTATTTTTTAAATGAACACATATCTATATTTTTAAAAAAGAACATATATATATGTGCCATGTATTTATAAAAATATACTACTTTTTTTGTTTAGATAAGAGTTTAGGAGAGTCAAGTTAATTCCTATTTAGTAGATGTTTAAAGTCCCCAAAGAAAGATTGAAATTTGATAAGGGCCTTGAAGTTTAACTCTATAGAAATGTGCTTTCATTAGTATTAATAACAAAATTTGACCTGTTGAAATGGATAAGATTACATTTTATGCTTACTTTTAAATAAAAGTATAAAATGAAAAGTGTTGCTCTACTTTTCATTTTATAAAAAAATATAGTATAAGTCATACACATTGAATGAATTTAAATATTGGTATTTGCTTCAAGCTCAGAATAATCAATTTAATATACTAAATGCTATCTTTTATTACACACTGAAATTTTGTAAATACTACTACATTTTTTTAAAGGATTTTATTTATTTATTTGACAGACAGAGATCAGAAGTAGGCAGAGAGGCAGGCAGAGAGAGAGGAGGAAGCAGGCTCCCTGCCAAGCAGAGAGCCTGATGTGGACTCGATCCCAGGACCCTGAGATCATGACCTGAGCCGAAGGCAAAGGCTTACCCCACTGAGCCACCCAGGCGCCCAATGCTACTACATTTTTAGCAAAAATTACATTAGTATGTGATATGAACATATCCACCAAATCTTTGGAAGTTAGTTATATTTCATTACCATAGTCTTGTGCAATTCTTCTTTATCTGACTTCAGTGATGTGTAAGTAGGTCATATATTTATCTTAAAAATAATAAAAGAAAAACTCTCATTTCTCATGTGAACATTTCATTTTAAAACTAAATTTTGTGAAGAATAGCTATGGTGACCTCTTTCACAGACTTCTCTGTACCTATCTTTCACAGAGACTATGGTTTCCAAGTCCATCCTTTGCTCTTTTTATTTTCCCTATATATTCTGCTTGAATGATCACATACACCCATGGCTTTAATATTCCCAAATTTGTTACTCTAAACCTACACTCCAATTATCCACTAGAGCAATATTACCAAATGAATCAGAGGTATCATTCTCACCTGGGCTATGTTTCTTGCCTTTTTATTTTAGATTGCTCTTTAATGTGGTCTCCTCTTTCTACCTTCCTCAATGTCAAATCTGAAAAAGTAAAATCCTGCTTATAGGGAAGGATTTAGAAGGAGGTGCCCAAATTGACTGAGTAGGCCTGAATTGTCCTTAAGAGGCAGGAGAAAGGACAAGTTTGTTAATGTCATTAACATATTAATAACAATAATAATTAGAAATTTTCTCCCTTTTTTTCTATTACCTGTGAATTTACTCTTAGTAATTCCTCATCATTCCCTTATCAATGCCTCTCCCCACAATATGCACATTATAAATACATGACCTGACATTAAGTTGAAATGAGAAGAATGGCAGAAAAATGTGTAAAATGGTAGTTAACCAACATAGGTTTGGGGTGACAGATTGGTACTTGTTGTCTTGGGCTCAAATACCTACTCTCCCACAAATGAGTTATGCACTCCAGAGTCTATGATTCTCTTTAAGCCTTTGAGTCATAAATTATTCATTCTAAATTGTTCCAATTCTAAAAGTCAACTAATACAGTGTTTGTGGAAAACAGTCTATAAATGTTTAAGCATTTTGTGGGTCTAAGCATGGATTGTTATCCATCATAGAGAATAGATCCAACCTACCAAAATACTCACATGCGTGCATATGTATATGCACATTTGTATATGTACATAGAAAAACAGACTACCTCTATTGAAGTAGTAGGATTAGTTGTTTCTGCCATGAAATCTAGCTTTTTGGTAAAATATCTTCAGGTAGGTATTTGAAGAGAAAGTTTCTCCCTTTTTACTTTAGTGTGTGTGACCTGCCCATCAAATCAACACAGTTCAATAATTCAGGAGGTGTTTTCTCTGCCCTTTGATAACAAAAGAAATTCAACTAGGGATAAAATCCCAAGATAATGAAGTGGGCAACACAAAGCAACTTCCTCTTGTAAAATCCACTCAGAAAATAAATGTGGTATGAAAATTAAAGACACAGGATATTAAGATAATGTTGATCCATTGAACCAGAAATTATTTCCAACCATATATTAATAACATTCCATGACCTGAAATGTAGGCTGCAGTGAACATCACACAGCAGCAAAAATTATTTAATATTGTTGACAACTGTAGTAATGTTGAACTTTAACAGTTGAAATTACATTTGCTGAAGTACTGAGAGTATTTCGGAAACTATAACATTAAAAATTGTCAGGAGATGAGAATGGTCAGATGAATCAGTATTCATTAGACATTAAATAATATATGCCTAGAATAAATCAAAATAGATTTCACTTTGATCACACTGAATCCACTTGGAGTTCCAAATAATGTATAGTAAAATCTGGGAGAATTAAATCCCCATAAACCAAAACTCAGCTGGATTTTGTGTGTGTGTGTCCTTTATTCACATATCTGGAGAAAATGCAATGACCTGAAAATTTACCAGAGCTAAGGAAGGAAGGAAGAAAGGAAGGATGGAAGGAAGGAAGTAGAGAGACTCAGTCTTAAAATGATGGTTCTAAATAATTAAAAGTTGTGATCAGTCAAAAAATGTTAAGCATCTATAAAATACATTATATTCCCCTCAGGTCTAAGGAGATAGACATTAAAGTGTTTCTACCTTCAAGTTATGATTCTCTGTGAGAGGAAATAAGCTACACATAGTCAGGACTGAACAGTATGTCATTATGTACACATATCATACATATTTAGATAACTATTAGTGTCAGATGCCAGAAGATAAGGAGAGATCAAGAGCCAATACCTTTCTACAAGACAAAATTTGATTTGTGTTTCAGCTATTGAGAGGAATTCTTGAAGTAAGTTGATTTTGATAAGTTAAATGGATGATGTGCAGGCTGAGAATGGTATTGTAGAGGGAATGGACAATTTATGTGCAAACAATGACTTTGAGTATAGAGAAGACAAAGAAAAGAACAGCTAGCAATTTTTATTGCAACGAAGGGTAACAATCCTGGAAAGAAAAGCATAGAGATTAATTTTGGTGGTCTTTAATGTTAGCCCAAGGAGTATGTTCTTAATTTTATATTCCCTTCCTAGCAATCTTTGAACTTTACATTGTATTGCACCCCAATACCACTGTGAGTATAAATGCTTACTAAATCTTTTTCTAACCTAAAATGGAAATGCTCAAAATCTTATACTGGTGGATTATATAAATAGTTGTTACCAATCTCTTAAATTCAGAGGAGTGCGAGTTAATAAGCAAAACTTACCTCCTAAAACATGCAAAATATAAAACTTAAAACTTTTTCTTACCACCTTTAAATAATTTAATTTCCACAGCAAAGATTATTGGTCTCAGGGTTACAAATCTACAGTACTTGGAACTATCAAAACTAATCTTGGTATAGTACAAAAACCTTTTATCATTTGTAATAAACCGAAACCCAAATTCATGATGACATAATGCTGAAAAGGTTTATATTGCAAATATTATGAAGATTAAAATGCAAATATTATGAAACCATAGAGATATTCAGTAATCATTATCCTTTTTTTTGAAGATTTATTTATTCATTTTAGAGAGGGGGAGGGGCAGTCGGAGAGAAAGAGAGTCTCAAGCAGACTTCTTCCTGAGTGTGGAGCCAGGCGGGGCTTTATTCATGATGCTGATCTCATGACCTGAGCTGAAATCAAGAGCCAGACACTTAACCAACTGAGCTATCCAGGCACTCCAAAAACGTGTTCTTAAATATATGGTTACTATTGTCATCTGCTGGATGTCTGGGGGTGGGAAAATGAGAACTGATAAAAGAAAACACAACATTTCTACGTAATGAGAAAAATGAAAACAATGCTTCTTAAAAAGGTTAATGCGAGGTGAAGCAGCCAACTTTCTGGTTATTCAAAAAGATAAATCAATCTCCCTCAAGGATCCTTTAGATCATATAGAACCTCCTTCAGTGTTTTATACAGAATATAAGACTTCAAATACAGGAAACATTAGCAGCTCCCCTAGATCTATGACAGATGCTACAGAAGAGATTATATTAAATTCAGACCCTAACAATAGTAGATGGTAAATATACAAAATTCCCTCTTCAGGTAATCTCTTTTTTCTTAATGAGAAGAATTTCCTCACATATTTAGGTCTCACTTGAGCAGATGTTCCTTTATATTAAAGAATGACAGATCTTTACCATTAAGCATTTTTATTATAGCTTAGATATGTGATAAAGTAGTTTTTTGGTAATTGTTGCAATATGCTGTAACAGTTAAATACCACCATCTGTGGTACAGACCAGTATATACCAGTTGCTGAAGTCAAAGGTCTTGGTACTCAGTATTGGCAACTTGAAAATTAGAGTGAACATAATAGACCTATGGAAACTGATACTTTATTACCAGCAATAGAGATCATTAGCATCTACTCTGGGTAGGAGTTGAATGCAAAGACAAGATGTGCTTCATTTTCAAACATATTTTTGATATTAGGAACAACCAATTTTACAAAGGTTAGAGGAATTTATGATGTTCCTATCTTTGTACTGAAGGCTACAAAACTCTAGCTTTCAAATTTCTTTCAGTGAATCCTAACTTTTTAAGGCAATTGTTTTAAAAGACACAAAAACAACAAAAGCATCTTCTGGGCTCTTTGAAATTCATTTTGCTGGGAGATGGTTTTCCTTGCAAAAGTATGTCATATGTAACACTGGACAGATACTTCTTTTCCAAAAATATTACACAAAAAATTTGATCAGGAAAATCAAATTATACAAATTATCTCTGTATAATGATCAGTGTACTTTATTTTAAAAAATAGTTTTAAGCAGTTTTAGAGCACTACAAAGTGTTCTACTTCTTAAAGTTACTTTGTTTCTTAAAAATAGAAACTCATGATCTAACAATCAAATAGTATTAAGAGACTTGCAAGAGCAACAGAATCACATTTTGCTCCTTTCTATCTATGTTACAGTCACATTGAATAGAGAACAAAGTTCACCTCTCCTCTGTTGGTAATTACCTTATTTTGAATTAAACATGTTTATATTACCTATTAACTTCCTATTTTGATACTTATGCAGGATAAAGGACAGGCACCCCAATCACAGGGCTTCTTTTCCACTATCTACTCTATATATTGAATCAAATTATTTTAGGAAAATCAACATTCAATGTTTAAATCATGATTATATAAATGTTGCTTTCTAGGTTTCTAAATTTTTAGCCTAAGATGCTTTTAATTTTCATTGTTCCTAAGATTATTAATGACTATTTCAAATTTCAAAAGTAGAAAATGATGAAAATACTTGAACCCTCCATTATATATGCTGTGATCACGCTCGTCCACGCTTTCATACTTCTCCCATCTATGTCCTGGCTCTCTGAGCCTCCCTGTCTCAGCTTTTCTCTGTTGGATTCTTGTTCCTGCACTGTACTTATGATTATGAAAGTATCACTCTAATGCCAGCCTGATTTTATTTTGGAGACTATATTTTTTGTGCTAAAAATTTAATTTCTTTAGTTTCAGCTTAGCTGTCATCCACTTCTCTTTTTATTGGTTAGCTATTGGACCTTCTGGATTATTCTTTTCCTATCTTTAAAAAATCATTTTTTCCCTTAGTTTTACTCTTTGGGAAATTTCCTTGATTTTATCTTATACTTTTCTTGGAATAAAAAATAATCCTTTTATTTAGAAAAAAAATGAAATATGCAGAAATATGCAATTGGCGTTGGGGGAAAGTACAAAGAATACCTCAGGGTTTTTTACCTAGACTATCTATAGTTCATATTTGTGTCTTAGCTTTCTTTCTCTATGTATTTACACACTCCTCTTATATCAAGCTGTTTTTTTTTTCCCCTTAATCATTTGAGAGTAGGTAGCATACATCATTATCCTTCACCTCTAAATACTTCAGTTTGTGTTTCCTTAGAACAAGGGTATTCTCTTACATAATTAATGTAGGGTAATTAGAATCAGTAAATGTAATGTATAATACTTTGATATAATCTATTGCTGGTATTCCAATTTTATCATCTGAGCCCATCCTTCGTAGAATGTTTTTATTCCAATATGGGATACAGTCTAGAATAATGTATTGTATTACCTTCTATTAAACAACAAATGGGAGCATATTAAAAACTTGGAGTTTGTTTGAAGAAAAATCTGTTCAAATTGGGCAGCACCAAACACGAGGTGGTTAGGAACACTACAGCAATAAGACCTCAAGGATAGACATTTGCAGAGAAAAGGGAACAAAAGCAAAATAAGGAAATTTTTGATTGGCTATAGCTGAAAGCCTATTAGCAGCCCATTTTATCTGATGTATTGTTGGTTTTTAAGTTTTATTTACATATTTTTAATTTTTGATAACTTTTTTGATTATCATAGCACAGATTCTTATTCTATACCACTGATAACAGTAAATTTTCCCTCCTGTTTTTTAACTCCCTATTGTCTGTTTATTCTTAGTATTTTGGGGTCTCAGCTGTAGGTCTCAGCTATAGGTCTCAGTAATGTGGCGGTTTTCTTCAACTGACTGACCTTTTGTTCTCCATTTGCATAAAGTGCGATGTTTGAGTAGGAGTTTGGGTAATATAATTTGGCTGATCATGTTCTGGAAACCAAGCAAGAGCAGTGGGTTACAGGTTCCTTGATTAAGCATGCCCACGTCATATAAGAACTCTTTCAAAAATCAAATGTACCAGGTTTCATTTCTCCAGAGGATAGACTTAGAATTGGGAATTTGGGGGATAGGAGATGACAGGAAATGGAGAAGGAATTGCAAGCTGTGGGGATGAAAGAGGGACCACTTTAGAATTTTATCAGTGTTCCCCTTTTTAGAATTGCATCTCACCCCTGCCTTCTAAAATACTCTGTTATTCCAAGATTGGGCTGCTGGCAGTTTCTGTGGGTGCTTAGCTGACTTCTCACCGTTGTGAGCACATGGGCAGCAACTCCTAACCTCTGCGATGTCAGTCATCTTTCCTCTGTTGCCTACCTTTCACAATGTAGTGATGTACAGTCTGGAGGTATGGTTCTGAAGCCAGAATGCCTGGGCTTGCTACGTGCTGAATATGTGAGCAGCAAGTTGCCTAAGGATTCCACAACTCTACTTTCTCACCTGTAAACAGGAAATGGTGATGGGATGTTACAGGTAGGAAGTGAGTTTAGAAGAGTGCCTGCACACACCGAGGTTGACAGTAGCTGACGCTATTACTGTCCTCTCTCTTCCACCAGTACCTCCATTTTCTTTCAAGCTCCTATTTTTTTTAAAGATTTTATTTATCTATTTGACAGACAGAGATCATGAGTAGACAGAGACACAGGCAGAGAGAGAGGGGAAGCAGGCTCCCCACTGAGCAGAGAGCCCCATGTGGGGCCCGATCCCAGGACCCTGAGACCATGACCTGAGCCGAAGGCAGAGGCTTTAACCCACTGAGCCACGCAGGTGCCCCTCAAGCTCCTATTTTTTGATCAGCCCCTAGCTGACATTTTGTTTGTTTGTTTGTTTGTTTAATGATTTTTGCTGTCTATTGAGGTTTGGGGGTGGGACAAGAGATTAATATTTCATCAGTTTTTGGTTTTATCTTAATAAGGTTCTTCTTCTTATTATTATTATTATTTTTACTCTGGAATAAATTTTTTTGTGTGATGACTAAGCTCTCTCAGCACAGTCTTTCATTTTGTCTTAGGAATTAGAGTGACAACTTTTAAAAAACACCCAGATTTATTTTAGGATTTCATTGGTCTCTATGAGAGTTACTCATTTTCTTTTATTTTAGAATTTATATTCTCATTTGTTTTATTTTTATTTTAGAATATTTTATTTTAGAATTATATGTATGAGGTGTCCTAAAATCTTATGTCGTTGATTGCCGTGATTTTGAGACATTGGTACTATCTGTGTGAGAACTTATATACAGGATGATTTAAGGATACCTCTCCAATTAATATTATAATATAAAACTTTACAAAAAGAGGCTCTTATTTTACTACATATAACCTATTAAAACAGCAATGGAGTCCTTATCCTCTGTGCACTGATATTCATGTTATAGAAAATCAGGTATTTAAATATTTATAAAATGAGAGTTGAGAGCAGCACTTTTGAAAAGCAGTTAATAATGAACAGACATCAAGGGAGCTATCATTATAACAGCAAAGTGCTTTGCAACTCCAATAACTTCAGCGGTGTAGAAGCAGGCCATCAAATTTAATTAAAAGCAGTCAAAAATAAACTGAGAAATTGAACTGTAGAAAGCTGTCCTTTGCCAGGAGCTGAAGGCAGAAAGAAAGCAAGGGAGAGCCTTGAAAGTAGTAATGAATTGATAAGCCTTACTGCCTGCAACTTGTAATGCACTCTGTCAGATTTTAGTTTCAGTTAAACTAGATTAATAGGGCAATCACTGATTCCCTATCTTAAATCCTTCTTCGTCATCCCCCCATTATAGGCTCCCATGATAGATGGAAGCCTGAGTGGGTCAAAATTTCAATTCATTTCTTTGCTCAATCATTTTTTAAATAATGCTGGCATCTACATTTGCTGGACACCAACATTCTCTGTGATATTTTAAAAGCAGAAATAAATTTAGTGACTGACAGGCTTAATTCCTTTTTATTCGCCAGAGCTAGAAATCCCCTGGAACGTGAGCAATTGACATCTCTTTCTACCACTAAGGGCTACCATGGTGAAGTGAATGATAAAGAGAAGATTACAAATTTATTGTTGCTTTAAACGCTCAGATTAATGTGAATCTGCAGAAACAGTACCACAAGGACAAAAACAATTTGCCCTCGATCATTTTATTTTTATAATAATGTTCTTTAATGAAGCTAAAGCTTTCCTGCTGTGACCTTATTATGTTTTTCAACATCAGTGAGAAATAGATTCCTCCGAATTGTAAGAGAGCTCATGAAACAGCAGGCATATTGAAATAGAGGATCAATTACTTTTTTGCAGTAATTTTGAACTTGAAATGGCTACAGCACAGCCTCTGTAGACAAGAAGACAAACCAGCTTATTGAAAAGCCGTGTGCAAATGATACAGATCACCAAATGCTGAGATAGATAAACTGTTATTTTCTACTACCTTTCAACGTGATTACAACATGCCTTTAAGGAGCAAGCACTCAAGACTATGTTGCAGAAGAAGCAAACAAAAAACTGAAAATAGAATTTGTCACCAAGTAAACGTAAAATTTTGAAATATATTTAAGAATCCTTCAGAAAATCGGTAACATCACTGTTTACGGGTTAAATCTTACTCGTTTTAACCTAAAGAAAAGATCTTTGACTACAGTCAGAACTTGGAGGTCCAGATGAGGATGGAAACAGACAAGTGTGTAGATCTTATAAATATAACAGATTGTTGCATTTATGAAATGTTGTAATTTGTGAAGTGCTTCCAGATTCATTATGCATTCAATCCTGGCAGCAATCCTTAGAAGCACAAACAGGCACTGATACTTTATGAAGGCATCAGTAAGGAAGCCTGAGGCTCAGACAGGTTAAAAGATTCTCGCCAGGTCACCTACCTTACTTGCAGCTGGCACCTGCACCTATGTGATGAGCCAGTTGTCTCTCCTTTTAGTTTTTGCAAGAACTCCCAACTTTGAAAATGCAAATCATTTAGCTATAATAAAGTCAGTGTTTCCAGAGTATATAATTTTCATCTCCATCTGCTGCATTCAGGCAGGAACTTCTCATTTGTGCTGATATGGGAATCGCATGGATCAATGGACCTTTAGAGAATGGAAGTGCTAAGTGTACTTTATCTGAATAACTGTCCTGCAACACATGCAGGACCTCACAGCTGTTTACGGGGTGGGAATCTGAGATGACTAGGAAGGGGGGTTAAGATCCTTCTTCAGAAAAGGGCACTTGAATTGAAAACCACATTTTTTTCCCCCTGGATAGGGACTTTCCTGCCTAAAGAGAGATCAGGGTGGGGCTTGGGCAAGACCCTCAATCACCTTGGTCAATGAGATTGACTTAGATTGAGGGTCAAGGTGATAAAGTCTTGAAGCTACTTAGAAGGAAGAGAAATGAACTTTCAAGATTGGGATCACAAGAAAATGGAAGAAGTGGAACAAGGAAATGGGTGAAGTATGGAAAAGGTGCTATGATGTAAGTGTAAGGAGCAAAGTACTGGGAAATTTGGAGGAAAAAAAAGAATTCAAATAAGTTTGTTCATTTTTATATTTTTATAAATCAAATATTGCCTTTGAGTTGGGTATTTTAGCTTTCTTTAAAGCTGGTTTTAGTTGCCTCACATGAGTCCATAAAAGGCTGCCAGATAATATTCTATCTCCTCAACATTGAGATTAGGATCAATAAGTATGATAATAAAAATGGCATTCACTGAGTTGTGACTAATGTGCCAAACACTTTTCTAAGAGCTCTACATGTATTATATTGTAAATACTGTAAGTATATTAATTATTACTCCTATTTTAAATATCAAGGGGTACCTGGGTGGCTCAGTCAGTTAAGCGCCTTGCTCTTGGTTTGGGCACAGGTTTTGTTCTTTTGGGTCATGAGGTCAAGGCCTCCACTGGGCATCAAGTTCAGCAGGGAGTTGCTTGAAGGGGCTCTCCCTCTGTCCCTCCCCCACTCTCAAATAAACAAATAAACTTTTAAAATAAATAAATATTAAGACAATAATATATAGCAAATTTAGCTTACCTAATTAAAAACTGTTTAACTAAGGGCCCCTGGGTGGCTCAGGCAGCTGAGGGTCAGACTCTCAATCTCAGCTTGTGTCTCCATCTCAGGGTTGTGAGTTGAAACCCTTTGTTGGGTTTCA
>ML104134.1:0-14744 GCA_003697995.1 Taxidea taxus jeffersonii
GGTAAATTCTTCTTGAGGCAATCAATGGGTCGCCAAGCCCTGGCCCTACTTTCAAGATGCCCATCTATCTCTAAAAAGTCTGTGAAGTGTGGGATCAGGAGACCTTGACCATGCCATTCAGCTCTCTGGATTGCAAAGAATCTAAGGAGTCCTGGTACCTCTTTGAAAGTGTGGAGTGTGTGGTTTTTGTCTTTATAGCTGGCCTCAAGGAGCTGGGTTACCATGGCAACTCCTAAGCAGAGCCCCCTTTTCTCTTCCCTCCATCTTGGGAGCCCTGGTTGCTATAACAACCACTGATTCACTCCTCTTCCCCCAACCCTGCCACAGGGCCTCCATCTTTCCTGTGTGGGTGCCACTATTCTCAGGTCTGGAGCAACCTTCATGCCACTTGACCTAGGCATGTTAGGGCCTTCTTGAGAGGAGATCTGAGAGGGGATCACGCCTGGGGAGGGGTGGCAGCAGAAAGCAGCATGGCCACTGTGAAGGGGAGGGGGCAGAGGAGGGAAGAGTGAGGACTTTGCTCCTTCTGAGCCTAGTAGGGTCACTGTTGCCTGTGACCAGAAGGTGGGATTCGGTGGTGGTTTGGAGGGTCAGCTAGCTAGAGGGGCTGTGTGCCTCTGCTTCCTCAACCCTCCCATTTAGATGGCAGAGCAGATGGAATGGACACCACCAACAGGGCCCTTGGTGGGGGGTCCTTAGACTTGGAGGAAGCAGGAGGCCTGGGCCATGGGGCCATTCACAGGCCCTGTCAAGAGCACCTTGGAGTTTATTGAGGTCCTTTTTAGAATACTTGGAATGGTGGTCTGCGGAAGTGAAATATGGTGTATTTATTAACATGATGGAAGATGTTGGGCCCAAATTAAAGGACTTTTGAGGATTCTGTTGACACTTGGAAAGTGCTGTTAAGAGAAAAAAAGCAGGACTCAAATTGCTATGTGGATAGTGACTACAACTCCATAATACCAGTGTGGACTTCTCAGAGACTGGAATTTGGAGAAATGCAATATAAATGCAAATATAGTTTCCCCACACCTGCTCCTCCTCTAACGTTCCTCCCTCTCTGTGAACAGTCTTGCCACCTGCTCTGTGGCCCAAACTAGAAACTTAGGATTCAAACTAGACTCCTCCCACTGCCCTCATGCCCAATTCTTATTGGTCACAAGTCCTGGTGATCCTCTCGTTAAGTAGTTTTCATATTTATTCCCCCTCACGTGTCAAATGCCTTGAATTTACCTCCTTGCCATCTCTCACGTGGAAACCACTGGCTATTCCCAGTGGCTCTCTCTCCTTTCAGGTGTGTCTGGCTCCCTCAGCACACCTGCTATGTTGCTCCTTTAGGGGCAAATCTGGTCATGTGACTCCTCTCTCTTATGCTTCCCACTTGCTTCAGGGTCAAAAATAAAATTCTTGGCACACAAGGCCCTGCATTTCCTTAGTGCCCACCCAGCTTCTTCCCCCCTGAACCTTGCTTCCGGCCATCCAACATTGTAGATATTTCTCTTTATTCTTTTTGCCTGTGAACACACAATTCTCTCTGCCAGGAATACTTTTCCCTGCCTCATCTGCCTGGTCAGCTCCTATCCACCTTTGAGATTTAGCTCAAGACTTTTCAAGGTAATGGAACAAAGATATTTCCACTCTGTGTTCCTCCTAAAAACTACAGAAACCACCAGGAGAATAGGAACAGAAGGCTGAATTCTGTCTTTGATGGACCCATACTCCTAGATGTCCATACATGGAGGGGAAAAGCTTCTCAGGGAGGATAAATGACTTAGCAGAGAGGTGGAAGATTAAACCTCTGGGTTTATGAGTAGGGAAAGCAATCAGATTTCTTGTACAGTAACTTAGATGGTTAGGGATTAGAGGTACCAGGTGCCACAGGAAGTGGACTAGAGGTAGAGGCTAATGGGGGGGGTAGTTTGAAAGTCTGTTAAATCTTATATAAGATTTATAATGGGAAGGAATGAGTAGTCCTACCAAAAGCAGGAAGATTGAGTCTGCAGATAAATGAGAGACTCCCAGTCCCCTCTCCCACCTACCTACAGAGCACCAGATTCAGGTTTTCATTTGTACTCCATCTCCCACTACATAAGGACAGAGAAAGATGTTTCCTTGGAGGAACTAAAGAGCCCCCAAAGAAATGACCAATAGATACTTACATTAAGGGGTCTATAGCAGAGAAGCTGGTGGAGGCAATTGAATATCCTAAGGTAAAGCTTATCCAATAACCATGTCAAATTCAAACACTTAAAAGTCTCTGACTGGCCTTTCAGTGGTGTACTTTTAAATGTGAACACACAGCCAAGAATCACTGACATCCAAAGGAAGCTTTTTCTCATTTTCCCTGAGGAAAGCATGAATCAAGAAGAAATGGAGATTATGCAGTGAGCAGGATATAAGGTCAAGGAAACCATAGTATCTTTAGAGAGACAAAAGAACATACTGCATTCATGGAAAAATAACAAAGTGGAATTTAAAGAAATAATCAGAGAGCAAGAAAGAACTCTTGGAAGTAAAAACTCTGATAGTAAACTTAAAAAAAAAAGAGATGGAAGATGAAGAAAGAAAAGAAAACCCTTTCTCTGGAAATACATAAATATGGGCTAGAGAGGACGCATAAAAAACTAGGGGATCAACCCAGGGGGACTAACATTCAGCTAACAGGAGTTCTAGAAATAGAGAAATAGAAAAGGAGGGAATGAAATTGTTAAAGAAATAATACAAGAAAAATTTCCAGAATTAAAGGACATGAGTTTCCAGATGGTATTGTCCATTGAGTATCCAATTTTTTTTGAATGAAAAAAAAAAAAAACCCCAAAACCCCACATCCAAGCTCTTTATATTTCAAACGCAGAGATCAAGAGTAGTTAATTCAAAGTTCCTTTAGAGGAGAATGGGATTAGGATGAAGTAAGTGAGCTGCTTGCCTTGTGTGCAAAATTTAAGGGGCACCAGAAAGCTCAGTAATCAAGATTAAAAAAAAAAAAAGATGCACTACTTAAAAAAAATACAAACAATTCAAAATAAATAATGGTGAACAAAATTCACCATTTGAATAGCAAAATTTAAAATAAAGTCAAGAGGCAACAGCATTGGGATTTGGGTCAGGTAAGTGAGGTTTCTGTTTTTATTTAAATTAATATTTTGTTCATCACATTTTTTGCATTAATTTTGATTTTTTGATTTTTTTAAAAATATGTATATCTTGATCATCAAATTGTGGTGCTCCTAAAATTTGTTGCTCCCTAAATTTTCCAGTGGAGGTGAGTGCTCCACTTACCTTACCCTGGGAAGGATTAGGAATAACAGTGGTATTGAACTTCTCAATAGCAACATTGCAAGTTTGAAGTCAATGGAACCAAAGCCTTTAAAAATTCTGATTGAAAATGTTTTTCTACCTAGCATTTTATACCAACCCAGACTCTCAATGCAATATGAAGGAGATATGAAATAAAGACCTTTCTAGAAACACAATGTCTTGAAATTCCTATATACCTTTTCTTACAAAACTACTCAAGGATGTACTCAGTTAAAACCAGGGAGCAAAAAAAGAAGGTGTGGGATCCAGGAATAGGGACCTCAGCACAGAAGACAGGAAGGAAGGGAATTCCTTGGGTAATGGCTAACAGAGTATCGGGAGGACAGCTGTGCCTTGGCCCAGAGAACAGCCAGACCCGATCAGCAGGAAGTCAGAAGGCTTTAGGGTGTGAGCGAATTTGTCCTCAGGAAAATAAATGAGGCTGACAAATTATCTGACAGGTTTGGTCATGTGGAAAATTATACTGAGGGCATGGAAAGATTTAGTCAATTGTTTTTAAAAAAACAAACCTAAGTTGATGAAAAATGAGGTAGTTATTAACAGGATAAACAAAAAAAGAAAGGAAATAGGATCATAGTTGACTACTTGGCTTAGGAATAAAATCTATGTTCATGGTCATAATGTGAAGACGTAGAATAAGAATTAAAAAAAAAGAGATGTAAGTATTTGGGGAGAGCTTGGGAAAGGGAAGAAGACTTCTTGTCTACCACACTAAGAAGATGTTGATGGCTGTTTAAGATGATGACTCAAGCTATCTAAGAATACATGTGTTATGGGGCGCCTGGGTGGCTCAGCGGGTTAAAGCCGCTGCCTTCGGCTCGGGTCATGATCCCAGGGTCGTGGGATCGAGCCCCGCATCGGGCTCTCTGCTCTGCGGACAGCCTGCTTCCTCCTCTCTCTCTCTGCCTCTCTGCCTACTTGTGATCTCTGCCTATCAAATAAATAAATAAATAAAATCTTAAAAAAAAAGAATACATGTGTTATTTACAAATAGGTAATGAACAGAAGAAACAGCTTCAAGAGAAGAAGGTTAGGAAGATGGGGTGGCAGTGGGGGCTGGGTGGGTAGAGAACAGGAGACTGTTTTACTTGCACACCTTTTTATACTTATCTGGCATTCCAAAAGATTTATAAGTAATACTTTGATTGAAACAAAAAAATTTGAAAAACAGATTTGGTTCATGTTATTCTTCTGTGAAGCCTCCCTAACCTCCTCCCTCCGGGAGCTGCTGGAGCATTAGGGCACATGTCCTGGCACTGACACACAGCAGGGGTTTAGAGAGGATTCTTGAGGAATAAGTGAATGAATTCCTTCAAATATGTGGGTTAAGTTCAGGAGAATTAAAAAAAAGAAAAACTTTTGAAGAGGTTGAACTGGGAAAGCCACACTAACAGAAGGGAGGTTTGTCTTTCATTGGTAGTCACATGTGCTAATGACCTTTTTTTTCTTTCATTTGTGGGGGGTGGGGTGGGGTTGGTTGAGGTCACAGGCAAGATGGGGACAGATTGAGATTTAGAGAGAGACACACCTGGGTCCCAACACTATCTCCACGATTCGCGAACTGTGAGACTGACCCAAATCACTTTATCTCCCTGAACCTCGGTTTTCTCATCTGAACAGTGGGGAGGATAATGGAGAGAAAATACCTGTTCTTAAGAATGAGGGAAGTATAGGTAAAGTGCCTAGCACACTGTAAGTGCTGGCTGAATGGTGGATGGGAGGATATTCAGTGACTGTGGCTTTTTCCTTGACCCCACTTCCTGGGTTCCTGTCCCGACAGTACCTCCAGGAAACTCCAGCCTTTGCGTTTATATGCCCTGGACACTGGGCTCTGGGTGGGCAGACCATATACTGGCAGAGTGGTTCAGAGCATCTACACATTTTCGGGGCTGTCTGAATCATTCCATTTGGGGAGCTGTGCTGAGATAATTTCAGTGGTTTGGGCTGGTTTCTAAACAAAAGTTATTTAGGTGGGAACTGATTCAATTTGAGGTTTCCATGATTTTCACATGACCTCTAAATACCCTGGATTTGCAGTTTCTTGCTTTCTCTAATGAAAATGTGGATCATTTTGGAAAAAAGAAACAGAATTTGATGCCATTGCCCTGCGTATGTCCTAGCTTCCCTCTCCTCGTTTCCTTGGCTCCAGCTGTCTCTCCGGCCTCCCTCGTTCTTTCAGCCACCCACTCACCAGGCAGTCGGCTTCCATCCATCCCTCCCTTCCCTCCGTGGGAACTGCTAGCTCAGAGATCCCCAAGCTCCTCCCATTGACCACAGCGAGAGAGCTTTCGCAAGTTCCTTCTGCAGGCTGCCTTCAACCCCCTTCTCCAAACGCTCTCCATGTGTGCTCAGGAGCAAGGAAGAAGTCTCTTTACTTATTGTTAAAAACATCTTCGGTCTTGATTCAGGGATCATTCCCGAAGGTCCAGTCCTGTCATTTCTTTTTACTTCATGGTCTTTATTCTTGGGGACTAATGATCACCTATATGTCTCTGGATGTCTCTAGCTCTCCCCTTTCCATTCCTGTCCCTCCCTGGAGTTGTACTCTTGACTCTCCAGTGGCCTCCTGGACATTTTCTCTGGGATGTCACCTCTAAGACAGACCCTCTCATCTGTCCCACCCTCTCTCACTTCCTTGTCCTGGTCAGAGGCTCTTGAGATCCTAGTGTCATGTTCTGCTTCTCTTCCCTTCATTCCTCCCTGCCAACAGCCCCCTTCAGCTTTACTTCTTAAGCCAGCCCTCTGATGTAGTCGGGTGGCCTCCACACTGTCCCCAGTTATGTGGTGACTACTGGGAGGGGACACTGTCACAGCTGCCTTTTTTCTATGAGTCTTAATGTTAGCCCATTACACATTCCCTCAGAATCCAAGGATGAGGCAAAGCATCTTGTCCCAATGATGAGGTTACCAGTTCCCCAAACTGAGCCACAGTGTGTGGCTTCATCGCTGTACAGAGGCTCTGTCCCCCAGGGGCAGGCTGGTGGCCTTTGGGCATTTACTGGACTAAGGATGTGTGTGTGGGGAAGAGGTTCTGCAAGGTTCAGTCTCGGAGGTTAGAGGCTCAGCTCTGTTCACAGTTCTGGCTCCACTCTGCAGGGGAGATGTTAGACCCTTAGGAATTTAAATTCTCCAAATTCTTAGAGCATGTCTAAGACAAATCAGTTATGTCTCTGCTATAACAGTTATAACAGTCTAGTGAGTTAGTCTCTCACTTCTCTGATGCATTATTATGCTAACAAAGTCTCTGCCTTTTTCCTTAATCTTGCCAAGGAGACTCTCTCCTCAAGGATGGGGAGGGGTTGCTCATCCCACCCAGCCTCCAATCTCAGATTCATCCCCACCCTATCTTTGTTTCTGTGGGTCAACTGTTTGGGATTTCTGTCCACTTCCCTTACACTTATGTAGGCACAATCTACCTATTCTCCAAGGTTGGAACGGGAACTCAGCCATTTTTGCATCATGGATCCTTTTGGTGATCTCATGGATACTATAGACACCTCAAAAATTTGATTTGAAAAAAAATTTTTTTAAAGATTTTATTTATTTATTTGACAGAGATCACAAGTAGGCAGAGAGGCAGGCAGAGAGAGAGGAAGGGAAGCAGGCTCCCTGCTGAGCAGAGAGCCCGAAGTGGGGCTTGATCCCGGGGACCCGGGGATCATGATCTGAGCCCAAGGCAGAGGTTTTAACCCACCGAGCCACCCAGGTGCCGCCTGATTTGAAATTTTTAAAAAAGATTTATTTATTTTAGAGAGAGGGTGGGCAAGCACACAAGCAGGGGGAGGAGCAAAGAGGGAGGCAGAGAGAGAGAGAAAATTTAAGCAGACTCCCTGCTGAGGACAGAGCCTGATGCCGGCTCCATCTCATTACTCTGAGATCAGAACCTGAGCTGAAACCAAAAGTCAGACGCTTAACTGACTGAGCCACCCAGGCACCCCAAGAATATGATTTTTAAATACATAAAAAGGATTATAAAGGAAACTGTGATGTGGTTATGAAGATGATAAAAACAAAATTGTAATATAGTAATACTATGATTTTTCACTAGCATTAAATAACCACTATAATTTCAAAGTAGTGATGAATATAAATTATCTTTTGAGATATCTGTAATATTAGATGTGATAGGAAAATATCTGTTATATCTACGTCTGTGGTTTGTAGCCTACATTTATAATGGAAGGAAATGCTAAGTTTCAGTTAGAGATTAGTGAACACAAAGATATAATTTTTCCTCAACCAAGTTCATGGGCCCCCTGAATTCTGTCCGTGAACTCCATGAATTCTTATTGTGAGTTCATATTCTGGGCCCTAGCTGAGAACCTCAACTCCCATTACCCTTATGAAACCCTCCGTGACTACCACACTTCCGTTTGAGTTTTCCCTCATGCCAAACTCTTTCAACATTTGTCATTTAACTAACATTTATGAAGATTGTCCATATTAATGCAAGTCACGTAACAGATGGTGGAGGTCCATAGAATGAGAAGCAAGACCCAGCTTTATAATCTGTGGACACAATGGACATATTCTCCCCCGATGTAATACCCCCAATGTAACACTAAAAGCGTCACAGAAGAACTTTGAGCAAAGGTCTGCAGTATCCCAGAGGAGGGAAAAGTTAATAGTTCAGTTTAGCAGTGAGATGGGGATGGAAATGTTACAAGAGGAAGAGGGCATCTGAGCTTGGCTTGGTAGAGGGAACAGGATGGAAACAACTTCCACATGGTTTAAGCAGGTTGGTATTTTTCCTTTGCCTCTCTTGTCATAAGTAAATATGAAGTCCCAAGCAGGTAGGGACCATGTTTTTTATGGTTCTCAGAACTTATGACAGGACATGGACAATGAATAGATGCTTGTTGATTAATTAATGGTGTTTCTTTCCAGTCTCTGTATCAGTTAGTTACTGCTGTGTAACAAACGACCCCAAACTCAATGGCTTTAAACAGCAATCTGTTCTCTCTATGGGCTATTCTGCTGATCTGGGCCAGAACCAGCTGTTTTCAGGTGGGCTCTGTGGTCATTTACAAATCAGCCCAGGCTGGCTGGCCTAGAATGGCCTTGGCTGGGTGACCTGGCTCTCTTCTGCATGATTTTCAAGCCATGCTGGCATCAAGTCTGCTGCTGTTCCACTGGCCAAAACAAGTCATCAGGCCAATCCCCGAGTTGATGCAGAGGATGCTACCCAGGGGTCAGGATTCAAGGAGGCATAAACAATCTTTGCCATTGATGTAATCAGTTCACCATTGCTTTCACAATTAAACAATCCACAACAAGTCCTTTGTGGACCGGGACAGATCTAAATCATTGGATAAAGACATAAATAAATCAAAGTGTAGTGTGGCAATTTATAAATTCAACTACTGATGTGGTCTCTCCTGTGGCTGCATCCCGAGTGCTCGAAGAATGTTATCCTTTTATTAGTGTTATTTTAACTCGGGTGCAAACCCGCTGCCTTGTCCTTTCATGCTGGATATTCCATCAGTTAAGCCTCCCACACAATTTTTCATAGAGATGTTTTCTTTCCCCCTGAGGACATCTGCAATAATCCAGAACACACTTTCCTTGGTACTTGACTCTGAGTTGCTATAAATATCGGAAATTCTGTCAGCAGTTCAGGGTCATAGCTCAGGTCTCTTGAACCAACATCACTTGCCCCTCTGCCTTGACTTGCATCTGTGGTGGCAGCAGCCCAGTAGGCAAAGTGAAGTGGAAAATACAGGTCAGAAAACATGTTCTCTGAGTAACGGAGACAAAAGCGTGTGCATGTGTGCGCGTGTGTGTGTGCACGTGTAGGCAGACTGATCCACACAATTGCTTTTCATTCTTCAGGCTTCAAGGAGGGTGACAGACCACTTAGAAAAAGAAGTTCAAGGGCATGGTGTGGGGAGGTCGCACAGACCTGAGTGTGAATCATTTCCCCACCCAGGGGCTAGGTAGCCTCTGGCAAGTGGTTTTGACCTCTGAGCTCCAAATTATTTGTAAAACGGAAGCCTTCATGTTCTGGCCGCTCAGATTAAAAACAACAACAACAACAACAACCCTGAAGTCAGGTACCAATAGCAGGAATTCGGTTCTCTGTTAGTTTGGGAGTGAGCAGGAGGCCTGCGTTCTAATCGTCACCTTGTCGCCAGCTAGAGGGCCACGAGAGCCTCAGTCTCCTCACTCAGAGGGGCGCAGAGCAGTTTCATGCTGTCCTGTACGGAGCCCACAGCCTGGTTTTGACAAGTAAGTGGCGTATCATACAGGGAGTCCTTTTGCAAAGTAATTTGAAGTCCCCTTGAATACATGTGAAGTAATGCCGCAGTGAAGTGTCCCTCCCACGTGGGATTTTATGGAGCGCCTACTGTTCGCCCAGCGCTCGGCGCTGCCCCTGTTCTTCGTGGTGATGCGGAGGAGAAATTAAAATTACAAGCGTGTTTCCTTCCAGATGTTGTTGCTACAGGCTCAAGGTGCTCTTTTAACTGGGACATCAGGCTTTCTGGAAATAGACAGGAATTCTAGAAACATGACATGGTGCCTGATTCATTGCTTAAACTTGTCGCTGACTCATTCTCTCCTTGATAGTTTTCTTCAACCGTAACTTTAATTACATCATTTGCTTATTGTTGTTTTTTTTTTTTCTCCCTCGATTTGTTCTCCACTTCACAGTTCTTGTTTATCGTCTCAGTGATTGGGCTGTATCACCTCTGAGCCTTGTGTAAGCCTTCTGGACTCTGGAAACAGAAACCGAGTTTTTCATCTACCTGTTTTAGTGTGTACACACACACCCCCAGGCTAGTATCCTTGAAATACATCAGGAGAAAGAAGAAGACTTTTGACTTTGTTAGTGTTTCATGGAAATTATCTTTTTATTTATTTGACAGGCAGAGATCACAGGTAGGCAGAGAGGCAGGCAGAGAAAGAGGGAGAAGCAGGCTCCCTGCTGAGCAGAGAGCCCGATGTGGGACTCGATCCCAGGACCCTGGGATCATGACCTGAGCCGAAGGCAGAGGCTTTAACCCACTGAGCCACCCAGGCGCCCCTCATGGAAATTATCTTATTTAATGCTCTTAGCCAACCTACGCAGTAGATATAATCCAGCTTTAAAAAAAAAACCAAACAACCCTGCGGGAACAGAGACTCCAAGAAGGGGCTATAACTTGCCCAAGGTCAGTGTGGTAGATGGCAAAAGTGTGGTCACAAATCTTTATCTTTCACTGTACCCACACCCTTTACCGCGTCCTCTGCAAGGTCCTCCTCCCCGGACTCTGGCTTTGGCAACCTGACTTGCTCTGGCCCCTGGGACAAAGGCAAATGTGATGTAAGCGGACTGCTTAGGACTCGTGCCCTCGATGGGGTTTGCCTTCTTTCTTGTACCTCTGCCGCTGTCATGAGAACATGCTTGGGCTGGCCTAACCGAGAACGAGGGCCATGAGCTGAGTGGAGCCAGTGGACCCAGCTGAGACAGCCTCTGTCCCTCAGCGGACCGCCGGGGGTAGGCTTGTTAGCAAGCCTGGCTATAGTCAGCAGCACCCGCTAGCCCAGGGTGGTGCCCAAGTGGCGCATGCGTATTACTGCATACGGGGGAGGTTTTGCGGTTACTTGTTCCTCAGTGTTACGGTAGCAATATGTAACTGACCGAGTCAGCTTACGGGAAAGAGCAGATCCTAGGAAGAGGCCAGGCCCACATGGGAATTCCACAGCTCTGCTATTTGGAATGCACTCCTTTTTGGGACTAAATTGTCTTATCCTTAAAATGAGGGACTAGTCCTTCCTTCATAGGGTTGCTGGAAGATTAAACATGAGGCAAAATAAATTAAGCTCTTGGCTCCATGCTGGGCAGGGGCGCCTGCTTAAGATTCTCTCCATTCCTCTCCTTTTGCCCCTACCCCTGCTCTAATAAATAAATAAATAAATAAATAAATAAATAAATAAGGCGCCTGGGTGGCTCAGTTGTTTAAGTCACTGCCTTTGGCTCAGGTCATGATTCTGGAATCCTGGGATTCAGTCTTGCATCGCGCTCCCAGCTCTGCGGGGAGTCTGCTTCTCCATCTGCCTTCTCCCCTCTCATGCTCTCTCTCAAATAAATAAACAAAATCTTAAACAAGCAAATAAACAAATACATGAATAAAACAAACAATCCCTTGGGACACAGTGTGATGGTAGATGTTGGCCAAAAACATGGCTTCTCACAGTGATGCCCCAAAGCCATCAGCTATGGGGTTCTGGAGCTCAGACCAAGAACCATCCAAAAGTGAAGCTAATACCTTTCACATCAGCTCAAAGGTGAAAACGAAGCAGATGGCTGGGTTCTATCCTTACCGGGACATGCATCTTCCCTGAATTCCCCATTGCAGTAGATTGAGTAGGATGGGCCTTAATAATTTTGCTTATATTGAGGGGACTGACCATGAAAGATTTTCCTCTGGGCCTGTGGTTTAGCGAAATAGCTGATCGTGAGATGGGAAAGGAGTGTTGCTTTTGCCCTGAGGATGGATTTGGGATTCAAAGCCCTACTGGGTACAGAGGCCGGTCTGGGAAGTCTTGCTCTGGTGAGAGAGCCCTCCTGCCCTTCGCATGCAGTTTTGATGACAGATCATTCAGGAAACATTCGTATTTCCCTGGGAGGTCTTGAGATTTTGCTTTGTCCCTTGGCCTTCTTTTTCTGGGCCCTTTCTCCCTTCCTTTGAAGCCTTTGTCTTCCTGACACGACAAATGTACTCAGGTAAGCTTATGGTTAATTATCTCAAGGGGGAAGGAAAAATAAAACCAATCTAAAGCTGAAATTCAGGGCAATTAACACTGTAAGCTCTCAGAAGATATGAGATGCTCTTTTTGAAAATTAAAAAAATATATACATTCAAGGAATGGTTTTTCTCCTAAACAGAATTAACTTGGGATGTCTTCTATACACTCTGGCTTTTTCCAAACTCCCTCCCTCTTCAGTCTTTCCCCAAAGAGCTCATTTCTCTTTATCTTCTCTGATGCTGGCCATAAGTCGGCCACAGTTAAATGCACGGGGCTATGCTTCACCATGCGACCTTGGATACATCACATGGAATTTCGAGCTTTAGTTTCTCACCAGGAAGGTGACGTGTCTATAGGATTTATTTACAAAAAGTTTTTTTTAGAAACGTAAAACATGAGTTTATTGTTATCTCTTATAGTTCCTGGGGTGGAGTGGGCTCAGCTGGGAGTTTCTTTCTGAGGATTTCTCATGTGGCTGCATGTGACCATGGTTAGGGCTGGGGTCACCTGCAGGCTTACTGGGGCTGGGTGTCCAAGACTGGCAGCTGATGCCCATAGTGAGAGCTGTGGATTCGGCTGGACCCAGCGGATGGTGTAACTTCATCTGGATTCTCTGTGTGGCTTGGCTGCTCATGGTGTGGTCTCCGAGTTCTGAGAGGGAACATCCCAATATGAGTGTTCCAAGATACACAGAAGGAAACCCCCAAAGTCTCCTTATGGTTTAGACTTGGAGGTAACAGGATAGCATTTTTGCTACAAGATTCTGTTCCTTTTGATGCTGAAATTTTTTTTTATTTTTTTTTAAAGATTTTATTTATTTATTTATTTGTTAGAGAGAGAGAGAGAGCATAGGCAGACAGAGAGGCAGGCAGAGGCAGAGGGAGAAGCAGGCTCCATGCTGAGCAAGGAGCCCAATGTGGGACTCGATCCCAGGACGCTGGGATCATGACCTGAGCCGAAGGCAGCCGCTTAACCAGCTGAGCCACCCAGGCGTCCCTGATGCTGAAATTTTGATTTCATGATCTGGATCCTCCCTTCTCTGCCTGAATCAGATGTAAGTTCACGACACTGAGCAGAGAGCTGGTTTGGCCTGGGCACAGAGCAGGGGCCTGTCTCGTGCGGAAGATATACAAATATAATGGCCCCATCATCCTAGTTATCTGGGAAGGGAGCTCAGGGTAGATTGTCATATACCAGTGCCCACTGCATTCTTTCTGCACCGAACCCTGGGCTCTGAATCTTTGCCCCTCACCCCACCTTGTTCCTCCTCTCCTGGGTACAGTTACAGTGTTAGGCACGTGATATTTTCTCCCATAATGGTAAGAAAGAGAAGATCTAGGTCCTGCTCATTATTTAGATAAGAAGACCAACTATGGGAGGGGAAAAGATTGCTAAGCAGATGGCAAGTGTTGCATGCCAAATGGGTGTTGAAGTCAGAAAGTGCTAGAGGCATTCAGGGGGAAGGAGATGTGGTGGATGAAGGAAGGAAGGTGCCCTGGAGAGGGTGTCCCTTGATCTGAATCTTGAAAGCTGAGTTGGAATTACCAGGGGAAGCAGGGGGAAGGGTATTTCAGGAGGAGAGACCGTGTGAGGTGTGGTGTGTGAGGAACCAACAAGCCTTGTGGGGTGGGCACCATGTGAAGACAGAGCTGGGAGCCTGAACGAGATGGGGCAGGAAATGCAGGCAGGACCCAGGGTCGTGCATGGTCTTGGAGGACGGATGGGCAACAGCAGCCCTGTTTTCTGCATGAGGATACCAAAGCTTAGGTAGATAAAAGGGCTTTATTAAGGGTGTGTGGTGTGCAAGCGACCCAGGCAGAATTTGAACCCAGGACGACCTGACTTCCCAGTCCAGTCCCTTCTCCACCACAGTAACTATGATCTACCTTCCATTACTGCTGCTGGGTTTCCCCACATGCTCCCCCCGCCTCTCTGAGCCTCCTGGCAGACCAAGGGTGTTGCTTTTCTGCACCATTTATTGTAATGACTTCAATTAAACCATCTTGTGCTGGATCAGTGAGCAGCTCTAGGGAATCGATGAGCAAGGCTGGCTACCAGGGAAGCAGAGCCTCTTCCCCTTGTCCCTGCCAATCCCAGGGCTGTGCTCCTGTCCCCACACCTGGCGAGGGCTCAAGGGAGGAAAATGGGGGGTCCAGGGGCTGGTATAAAGAGTCAAGGAAGCAGGTGTCTCTTACCTTCCAGATATGGAGGGTGCACTGCTAGCTCTCAGGGGCTCAACCTCCCTGGCACAGCCTGCCGCTGACCTTGTTCTGTTGCCTTCCTCTGGTTAATTTGGATTTACAGCTGCAGCTCCGGGACGATGGGCTGTCCTCACTTGGCTGCCTTCCGTTTGGGCCCAGGAGGCAATGAATCCTGACCCCAAAGGAGAGGGGCCTTTCCGACCTTGCTACCTGACCTTGGCCAAGTTGCCCCCCCTCTCTCTGAGACTTCCAGGATAAACAGTGGGGTGCACATGGAGAGCCATTAGGCTGTGGTTTTCTGTCCTTTCTGATTTAGGGTCTCCCCTTCTTTGACCTGCTCTGGGCCTCTGAGCCCATGAAACAAATCAGTGGACACCCTTGCTAGTTGGCTCCACTTTGGTTTGGCCCCTGGCAGGAGACTGGAGGGTGGGGGAGAGAGGGTAGAGTGCTCCTTCACTCTGAGCTCCTGCCCCACAGCCCTTCCAGCCTTCATTC
>ML104134.1:15144-28690 GCA_003697995.1 Taxidea taxus jeffersonii
CATCCTGGCAAAATCACGATCCTCAGATCACATATGTTACTGCCCAGCTCCTGGACCTTGGCTGGTACTCCTGTGCCTTGAGGTCAAAGAGCAAAACTCCTTTGAATAAAGTATGAGGCCTTCATGCTCCAGGCTTGGCCACCCCCCTTTCCATGGATGCCCCTGCCACCATGAACTTCTTGAGTCACGCCTGCCAAGCTCTCTGCCTCTGCATGACCTGTTCCCAGACCCGAAGCACCCTGCATCCACACATCGTTTACCCTAAGCATCTCTCCGTGCCTCCTAAATCTTCTTTGCCCTTGAACATCAAGCTGATGGTGCCCCTGTAGGAGGTCTTCCCTAATGGTGGCCACAGTGAGCATGACCCCTTCCCTGTGCTTCTAGCACATTGTGGGTATTTCTGCTTATACTTATCCAGAACTACAAATGTCGTCTGTCTGTCTGATTAGAGTGTGATCAGGGTCTGCCCTTTGTCTCTGTGCCCTTAGCTACTACCACTCTACACAGTGTGTCATCCATCATTCCTTCATTCATCCATTCAACAAATACTGAGTGCCTGCTCTATGCCCAGCACTCCTCCAGCATGGGGGCTAAGGGAGTGTACGAGACAGGTACTCTAGTCATTTGGCTGCTGCCTCCCAGGTCCAAATGTATGTTACACTCTGCCGTGTGACGCTGGGTGGGGAGGCTACGCTCCGTTTCTCCTTGGTCGTGGAACTTCCCGTTTCTGCCAGCGGTGGCGCTAGAGGGAGGCTGGAGGCAGGAGGCAGGAGGACGAACCTGCTCTGTCCTTGCTTGCCTGCTGGATCCCATCAGGATTGCCCCCCATTGGCTCTTCTTCCTGTTAGCAGTAGCTGGTTCTGGCCTCCAGCGGCTTTGGTCCTACCAGGACCCTACCGCAGAGGCGAGGAGCAGCAGGAGGATGCCCTGCTGGAGTGCCCGGTCCCCGTCTGCAGGTTCCTCTGCCGCCGCGTTCCTAGAGTCCCATAATCCCACTGTTCCCTGTGGCTGTTACTTCTGGTTACTTTGGTACTACCTTTTAATTTTTTCTCTCCTTCTAATTTGTCTTAAACTGATTCCTTTTACTGAATTATCGCTGTTGAGGTAAATAGCGTGATTCCCGTTTTCCCAACTGGACCCTGAACAATGCATTGAGGAAGGTCCCTGGTCTATAGGTCTCCAATTCGAGATGGGCAAGAAAGAGAACCAACCAGTGAAAAGGCCAATAGTAAAACATATTCTGATGAAAAATAAGGCAGGATGATGCCAGGAGCCTGGGCTACATACTGTAGATCTGGTAGTCAGGGAAGGTCTTTCCAAGGTGACATGAAAGTAGGGCAAGACATGGTAAGTTTCCACCCATGCAAAGAGCTGGGGAAGAATGTTCCAGGGAAAGGTGCCAGCCAGTGTGAGGGCCTTATGGAGCAAAAGAGGGGTGCTGCAGCTGATGAGCTCAAGGAAGGCAGGTGCTAGATCATATAGGCCTCCTTAGCTATTGGGCTTTTTTTTTTTTTTTTTTTTAAATTCTGAATGTGTTGGAAAGCCTTTGGAGTGTTTTAAAACCTGGGAAATGACAAGATCTGACATTTTATTTTATTTATTTATTTTTAAAAAATTAAAAAAAATTTTTTTTCTTTAAGCTTTTTTATTTAAACATATAATGTAACCCTACCCCCCTCTCCCAACCCCCATCCCCTCCCACCCCCCTCAGTTTGTTTTATGACATTAAGAGTCTCTTTTGGTTTGTCTCCCTCCCGATCCCATTTTGTTTCATTTTTTCTTTTCCTACCACCTTAACCCCCACCCCCGTTGCATCTCCACTTCCTCATATAAGGGAGATTATGTGATAGTTGTCTTTCTCCGATTGACTTATTTCGCTAAGCATAATACGCTCTAGCTCCATCCATGTCATCGCAAATGGTAAGATTTCATTTCTTTTGATGGCTGCATAGTATTCCATTGTATATATATACCACCTCTTCTTTATCCATTCATCTGTTGATGGACATCTAGGTTCTTTCCATAACTTGGCTATTGTGGACATTGCTGCTATAAACATTCGGGTACACGTGCCCCTTCGGATCACTACATTTGTATCTTTAGGGTAAATACCCAGAGATCACAAGTAGGCAGAGAAGCAGGCAGAGAGACAGGAGGAAGCAGGCTCCCTGCTGAGCAGAGAGCCCGATGCGATGCGATGGGACGCGATGTGGGGCTCCATCCCAGGACCCTGGGATCATGACCTGAGCCGAAGGCAGAGGCCTTAACCCACTGAGCCACCCAGACGCCTCCTGACTTACATTTTAAAAATATCTCTGTGGCTGCTGAAGAGGGGACAGTCCACAGGGCACAAGAATGGAAGCTGTTCTTCCAGAGCAGAGGGTAGGTGCCTTTCAAGGATGAGGGAACGGAGACGAGAGAGTTCACGAGACTTGTCTTGGGTCGCCGGTTTTGGACTTCGGATCTCCAGATCAGTGCTCCTCTGTGGCTCCCCATTCTCTTCGTGAGGTGTACTGACAGAGCTCCAAACAGAGCGTCTCCCTTGCAGCTGGACAGAGGTCCTGCTTCTCCCCACCCCCACTGCTGTCCCCTGGTCCAGCCACCAGCTTCTCACCGTATTATTACAGCCATGAGACCTAGGTCTTAGGCAAGGGAGGGCCCAGGCCAGAAGGGGCCTCACAGCCAGACCTGTGGGGCTTGGGGTTCACCTTTAACAGGCAGCAGGGAGGTTTCGGGTAGAAGGGAGGAGTCTCTTTCTAAGTCGAAGTGGGAGTAAGAGAAAGATACTTCTACACGCTTCAGGCAATAGGTCTGTGCTTTATTGAAAGAATTCTTCCTCCTGTGAATAATATAATCTGACATTTAGGGCGATGGGAGGGAATGGCTGGATGAGTCCTGGGAGGGCTGCTGAGGTGATTTTAGCTGTTAGCATTTTTTCCTCACAGCTTGAACAAAAGAGGGGGATGGAAGACTGGAGAGACCCTTCCATACCCAGGAGCTGGAGAGGCATGAACTTTGGGAGGCCCCAACCTCCACTGTGTTCTGACTGGCTCTCTCTCTCTGCCTCAGTTTCTTCTTCTTACAGACTGGCCACATCCTTCCACCACGTCAGATCCCTGTTCCAACCAGTCCGGTCCTCCCACCTGCCGCAGGGTTACCTGGGATGGGCTGGGTCCTGAAGGGCCTCGCCGGCTTGCCTCTCGCCACCATCAGATTCTTCCTAATTAAACAAATGAATCACAATCCTAATTAATTTGAGCAACAGAATTTATGTAACTACTCCCAGCAGGATGTCTGCTCTCAGTCGGTAGCAAGATTAATTCCTCTCTCTGGGAAATTCCAGCCGTGCTGGTCTATAAACCTTAACGATGACTGAAATCTCCCATCTGTCTATGCTCAGGGCAGGTAACCCCTGCTAACCAGACACCCCGTGGGCTTGATGCGGTACCCCGGACTCCGAGAGGAAAGGACAAGAATTTCCCAGCTTGGAGGGGTTCTGAGCCATGTGGAGCACACAGTAGGTGCTTAATAAAGGACAGGGGCTGCCCATTCTAGGGAGGGTCTGAATCTCTGAAAGCTCACAGGAGGTGTGCAACTTCTATTTATGGAATGAATGAGAGACACTCTCTATTGCTCAGTTACTTATAAAACAGTTTCAAGCTCCTGAACTGCAACCAAGCCCCTCTGGCTCTTTCTACCACTTACTCCCACTATTTCCCATGACCATACCCAATCCTGTCTTTTCACTATTTTAAACTTTCTGGACTCAGAGTCTTGGCTCTTGATGTTCCCTGCCCTTGAACTGTGCCAACCCTGTCTCTCCAAAAACAGGCCCCGTGCTGGCTGCCTGGGTGGGAAGGGTAGTGAAGTGGAAAGTATTCTGGAATTAGTTCTAATTCTGGCTCTGCCACTTACTCATTGTACTTCACCTCTCTGTTTGTCACCTTTCCCTCCTATGTAAGTGACACGAGGTTCTTAGGAAGAATAAATAAGAAAACACAGTGAAAATGTATCGTTCAGTGCTTGACTCATGTAGTGACAGGCAGCATTTTAGACCCTGGGAATACAGTGGTGCTCGACAAGATTCCTGCTCCTAAGGTATTTAATTTCTAGGAGAAGACAAGCAATAAGGCCCATATGTAAGTTTCATTAGGCGCTCAGGGAAAATAAAATAGAAAAAATGTTACAGAAAGTGACTGGAGGAACTCTTTGAAGAGACACCACTTTTGTGGAGACCCAAAAGCCAGAATGGAATGAACATGAAGATCTGAGGACATGGATTTCCAGAAGCAGGGAAAAGCAGTGGCAAAGGCTCTGAGATGCAAAGTGACTTTTGCTTTGCTTGATCAGTGGGCCAGGGGATATCAGGGGTTCCATAAGATTGAATCATTTGCCCAGTTGCCTGGCTAGGTGGTGCTAGGGTTGGGGTCTGAACCTACGTCTTTTGCCCTTAAGTATGGAGTGCTTGTCACTCCAGCAGAAGGTGTAAGGGAAAGGAAGAGTGACTATAGATGAGGAGGGACGCCTTCTGTCTTGTCCTCCACCAGATCCAGATCTATCTGTGTCTTCTTGACAGCTTGCAGGATTCTAGGATCTTGCTCCTATGAAGGCCTTCTACCTTCACTGGCCCAAGGCATCATACAGGGACTACCCAGCCCTAGTAGCTCCCTGAATGTGCCAGCTCCAATTCCTCCTACATCTATGACCAGGAAAAACCAACTCTTTCTGCAATTTTTTCTCCCCCAATTATAATTCATGTTCATGGTTGAAAATCAGAAATGGATAAGGGCCATAATTTCAATTCTTTGGGAATGTTTGATATTTATCTTTCCGGTCAGTTCTATGCACACAGATGCTTTACAAGGTTATGAACATATTGCACATACAGTTTTGGAATACCCCTTTTCCTCTTGTAATGAAAAAAGTGTCTTCAAATGTATTTTTAACAGCTGACTACAAGGACTGACTCAAATGTAACTATGTTAGGGCTTTTATTATTACGTGTAACACAAAGATCCTTTTTACCTGCAAATCTTTGTTACAGGATGTTCTACAGAGCAAGGGAAGTGTCCCCCTCCCTGAGTGCTGTGTCCTGTGCTCAGCAAAACCATCTTCCGTTGGGGGGAGTAGGGGCCTTTGCTCATGAGTGTGGAGCAGAGTTCATAGTTGCTCTCTACTGAGAAATGGACCCGGTCACACTGTCCTTAACTTTTCCTTGCCCCTCTGCCTCTCCCTATCATTTTGGTCCCAAGGCAGATACAATGAGGGAGAGGAGGAGATAGAAGAATGCAATTTAATGTTCTATTTTGAAACAGTAGATATCGAGATGGTGCTTTCGACATAGGCATATTATTAAACAATATTTTTATTGAGTGATTAGTTGGCAGGAGGGTGAGGTTGAGGGAGTCAGGGTCTGGCCTCAGTATGCCAAAGTCTAGGGTGACTGTGTTTTGCTTCTGTATGGGCCTGCCATGCAAGTGGCCGTGGGATGCAGGGGTCCAGGGCTCTAATTCCTGGGGATGTTGGGTTAGAGCATGGGGTACCCATCTGTGTTAGGCCTGGAGAACAAACCTGGTAGCAAGACGGTGCCTGAGAGAGCATCTGAGTACCTGGGTCATAGGCAACGTTCACCCCCGCTAGGGCAGGGAGAGTGGGTCTTCCTCCTGTGGCAGGTGCTCAGGTTAAGGCTCCTCCTTCGTCTTACCACCATCCCCACATCTTCTCCAGGTTCCTGTGTGGCCTCAGAAGACAAAAGGGAGAAAAAGATCAAACCAGAAAGAAAAGACACAAGAGAAGAGACAGTAAGGATAACAGAGTGGAAGTGAGAAAAATGAGACAGAGGGAAGACGAGACACCCTCTGTGGGGAGACTGATGGTTTGAAAGTAGACATCTTTATGGTAGAAGCTTAAGCAGCAAGAGTTACTTTGGGTCTAGACAAACTTATTACACTTCCACAGCTGCCAGGTCCTAATTCATAAGGGCCAATGTCAAGTAGTCCTGGCTCATGGGTCAGAAATACGGCTTTGCCAACTGTACTCACTACAGACCATCTTCCTAAACTCACTGGGTTGCCCTCTTGCTGAAAAGCAATTTCTCAGACTTTCTGGAAGCTGACTGCTTCTCAGTGGAGCAGACAACGGAGAGCCCATGTCAGGGAAGGGCCCTTCATGAACATGCCTTGAGACCTCCTGAGTTTCTCGGGGAGGGAGTGAAAAGTGGAAGCCGGAGTGGGCTAGAGTCAGCAGGTGGGAGCAGGGAGGGCTGGAGAGAAGGATATGAGGACAAGAGTTGAGAGAGGAGGCTGGTTGGAGGAGCAGTTCAGCTGTCTTTACCACACTCACCTCTTGCTGCCAAACGGTTATTCTGCCTCCTCTGCCCCCATGGTTGGGGGAAATGGCATTCCAGCATCCACTGGAAAAGCCCAACAGTCACTGTCAGCTTCCGGAGGTGGTGTCGGTTGAGAAAACAAGACGGCAAATACAAGAGCTCGCTCTAATTGTGGGTAGAGATGCCTGTTCAGTTTGGCCAGTGGGAACTTTTCGAAAGGACCTCTTACAGGAAACTGCAGGAAAGAAATGAAACAACCCACACGCAGGGGTAGAGGAGGTTCTTTGAACTCTATTGGATTCACCACCGACCCTGCTTGAGCAAACACTGGACTAAGAGGCCTCCTTTCTTTTGAGCCTGCGCTCAGAAGACCTTCTGGTAAGCAACTGCCAGCGACCTCATCCCCCCCCACCCCCCAGTGCCAGGGCCCAAAGTTCTCCCTAGCAGAGAAGGCACCCCTCCTTCATGTGAGCACTCCTCCGGCTCTGGATGGTCGAAGTGTCCCTTTGCCTCTGGCCCACTGCCTTCTCTGAGGTTCAATTACTTGAACTGTGAATAAGAAGGGTTCCCTCTCTCTGGAGGCAAAGCGTCTTCCAAAATATCAAAAAGAAAAGGGGTTTGAGAGATCATGGCGGATCAGCCAACTCTATGAAAAAGCCGCTGAGGCCCAGGATCACACAAGGGAGTGGCAGGGGTGGGGCAGAATCAGACAATACAGCTTCTCTATTATTATTCCTGTTTCTAAAGCCCAACGCTGGCGTTAAGCTTTTTTCTTTTCTTCCTCCAAGGGCCTAACCTTGGCATGGGTCTAGGCAGATTCGACTGTCCCCTCCCCACTGCCCACGTGTCCATGTTGCACAGTCCCGGCAAAGATGGCAGCACACATAAGGAGTAGGACAGTGGGCAGGTTTGAAAAGCCAGGGAAACCATTCGCCTGCCCTCCCACCTGTTTCCTGTGAGGCCGCGCCGCTCATTGGCCCAGGAGAAGTGATTGACAGGTCAGTAACGCAATGGATGATGAGTCTGGAAAGGGCGGTGGCGGTTACCCACCAGTTCTCTTATCGCGAGAGCGTAAGATAACGGTTGCGGCAATATCGGCTCAGACATTTTTCATGCTCAAAATCCAGTGCAGTTTTAGGAAACGGTGGAAGGCAGTTTTCTCTCTCAAAAGGAGGAACACATTTGGAGGTCTAAAAGGACAAAATGAATCCTCCAAACGAATATGGTTTTGTCATACCGAATGAGTCACTTTAATAACGGGGGGCTTGATTTGTTAAGAAGTTGGTGGGAAAGTGAGTGGGCCAGAGGGAGGAAAGGTGGACGGGAGTGGGGACTCCCTCAGAAGGCCTGAGTTCAAGACTTATTTTTGCAGCTTTTGTAGACTGTGTGAAAAGCTGAGGCTGTATCTGAGGCTTGGATAGGTTCTGGGACCTGGGTGAAATGATGGGGTCACTGCTGGGGACTCTGTAAATGCCCAGGGGGTAGGGACCAGGCTGGCAGGCAGACGAGGCAGTGGTTGTACCGTTCTTGCACATGGAAATGGTCTCTCTGCAAAGGCCTCTAAGTAAAAGCTGGCTTGGATGGTAAAAAGGAGGTCTGGACTCTGTGGAATGATTCCTTAGAGTATGTGGGCATGGTTGGAGCACAGGGATGGAGGGGCCCAACCTTTAGGGTTACAACCACAGAAGATGTGGCTTCTGGAAAAATGGTGGTAGATCACCATATAGCTTTTTAGAAGAGGGAGTCAGAGGTGGAGAGAGATGAGACAAGGCGTTAAAAGAGATGGGAAGGATGACAAAGGAAAGAGTCTGTTGTAGGGCCTTAAAGCTAGCGTCCCGGAAAAGCTGAGCAAATGTGTGGCTTGCCATATGGTTGTCACTCAGTAAGTGCTAGCTATTATCATTGCTCCTCTTGGAGGGGCTCCTTGAGTCTAGTAGTTCACATGGAATAGGAACTGAGTGAAGTAAAAGGGAGCCAGGAAGGCAGGCCATTCCAACTGCTTTTGAGAATCACAAAGGCTACCCCTCCATTGGGGGATGAGAAGGGAGGATTGAACTAAAGAGTAAGGGTGTTGGTGGTTGAGTGCGGAGTTGGGAGCTCAAAGGATGGGACGTAGGAGTAAGGAGAGGTTGTCCTGGGCTTCCCAAATCAATCTTAAATAAGGCCAGATAGACGTGAGGTGTGAGAGAGGAAGGTGCAGGTGGGGAGGAGAATGGGAAGTGGTGTGGGCGGGCACTGGGCCAGCTGTGTTGTCTTCTGCATTACAGCTGTCATGGTTGCTGGGGTGGGGCCGGGGAGAGCAGCCCACTTAGTCCTCTCTCCTGGGGAAAGGGAATGGTGCTAAGATTTAAGACTCCATTGGAAATTCCCATCAATCATTGGCACAAGTTGTGAACTTTCTCAGGGACCACTGGTCTTTGAGGGCTGTGAGGGGAAGCCTCCCCCAAGAGGTCCTGAGATAAGAAAACCATTTTCTGTTTGTCAGGAAGAGTATAATATCAATGGAGGCTCTTGAATACTCTGGAGAGTGCATAGTGTAGTTCCTAAAGGTTCTGAACAGAGAAAAGGAAACTCCCCACATCATACTCCATTTCCTGTGACCTTTACCATCCTCATAAGTTTCCGCATTCCCCTATCACTGAATCAGAGGCCTAGGCTAGGGGGTGCAGAGAGGACAGTGCTCAGGTAGTTAAGAGAAGGTATGCTGAAAGAGGAATGAAGAATGCTTGTGAGCCCCCAAATTACTCTTAGAGTGCTGAAGCGTGGGGAACCAGCCGACCCACAGCTGAAGCCAAAGCCACGTGGACTAGCTACCCAAGTGAAGGAGCTCTGTCTGGTCCCTAGTGTTTGGGGAGAAAAAAGGGTCATGGGGGATAAGGTAGGCCAGAGAGATCTAGGAGGCGATAGGAGGAACTATGGAGAAGAAGACAAAGATAAGGATGAGAACAACCGAGGCAAAATGGAGACCAGTGGCAGCAGGCCCTGAGCCTGGACTGAGAAAGCTGAGAGAGGTGGCCCCGAAAAGAGCTAACTTAGCTGCCAAGCCTTCACAGCCTTTTCTATCTCTACTTCCACTGGATATGGTTCCACTAATTTTCAAAGGAAATTTGTAGAGTTTCTCAAAGTCTTCCCAGATTCCAGAAAGCATTACATATGAAGTCATACTAACTTACACCCATTTCATATAAACCCATCAGAATCTTGCTGAGGCTCACAGGCAACTCCTGATAATCTCATAATGGGGTTCAAATCTGGGCAAATGAGCTAGGCAGTGGGTTGCTTATGAGAGCCAAAGCTCGGAAGTCAGCTTCTGGAAGCTGCTATCATTTTTCAGCTCCGTGGATGAAGGGTGGACACAAGCAGTGGGATAAGGGGCAGAATGAGCTGCTTTGGAGCAGCAGGGTTTATCTTGCTGGGATGTGATGAGAGAGTGGCATCGCAGGGGGGCACTAAGGCAGTGATCCAGCACCCAGCATGAGAGGTCTGTTGGCCCAGGCTTGGAGTGGTGGTGGCGACTGAACTAGTTTCTGACACTCTTTGGGTGGTTTCCTCACTGTCAGTGAGTAGAAATGCTTCTGATGAACTGGGTTGGGACTCAGGCAGGAGGCTGGGCTGGAAGCAGGCCCTGGGCAAGAAGGACACAGCTAGTAAACAGGGTCCAGAAGCTGGCTGCTGCTGGTGGGGGAAGGTACTCTCCCCGCCATCAGAGGGAAACCAAATAGGCCAGAGAGGGTCATGAATGAGTCAGAGATGGAGAAGAGGACATAAACAGAGGTGAGAGAGGCAAACAAATGTGCCAGAGAATCTAGAGAGGGATGCAATGCCATCAGGTCATCTAAGGAGGTCTCTCTTTGCTCCTTTTCCTGAGGTGCTAATAATACAACACCAAAGATGTTTAGAATGGACCCAGGGTTACCTGGGGCTTCAGAAAGGACCTTCATCCTCAACAGTACTCACTTCAGCTAACTTCTCAATGTGTGGGAAGTCTGTTCATAAAGGAAACTGGATTTTCCATGCGGGAAGGTGAAGGCCTTCCCTGAGCAGCGACCTTGTGCACTTCCAAGTGTGGAGAATGCCCAGCAAGAAGAGGGCTGGTTGACTGGCCAGGAGCTAATTATCCCCGATCTCACAGTATCTTAGTGAGGTCTTCCCTCCCACCACAGGAAGTAGTGGTGGGCTTTGATGGTCACGAGGAGGTTGTGAGGAGCTGAGGGGAGTTGTCAGGCGGAGAGGACTTATTCTGAAGGGAGAAACAGTCTGTGGGCAGAGGGCAAGCAGACACACAAATCCCCTCCAATGTCCCTCCCAGGCAGTGTCCTGCTGCTGACCTGTCTGCAAGACTTGACTTCCCATCCTTCTTCAGCCTCTTTGCCTGTTATCCATCATGTGTCTTATAGTAAAATGAGGAGCTGGGAGGGAGGGCGGGGAGGAAAGAACAGGGGAGACAGGGCTGGGGAGAGCCCAAGCCATAATAATACCATACACACAGATGGAAAGACAGATACACTTGAACGGTAACAGAGGCTCTGCCTCCCTGTGCTGCTTTTCATCATAGTGATTATGCTCCTTCTCAAGGGATACTTAACCCCCTCAATCAAGAATTTAGAGCCTGTGCTCTGACCATAATACTCACTGAGCAAAATTTGCAGTGGGTGCCTCTACTCGCTAAATATAATGGCTCCTTGGCTTAATGAGGAGTTGAAGTGATTCAGAGACTGTGGCTTGTACTAGTTTTCTAACAATGAAGAGCATTTCTAGGGGACAAATCACGCTAGCTGCTGCCTTTCCCCTCCACGTGGGCAAATACGGAGACAAATGATGGGGGAATAAAATGTGGAGTAAGGGGCAGGACGGAGTTGCGAGCCCTTATCCCCTAAATCTGTTGGGATAATCTGGTTGGGAAAGGAGTGTTGGGGGGTGGACAGGGATGGATAGAAGAGTTAATGAAAGGCAACTGGAAATGCAGACAGGGTAGGGGGCAGAGAGCTATCTCAGTGTCACTCCGCTCTTTGGGTGGTTATGCTATGAAATCGAGTCTGCCCAGAGGCCACAGATACAGAGATGGGTCCTGGATGCTTCTAGCATCCAGGAGAATTGTTTTCCTATATGAGGTTGGGAGGAATATCATCGAATGTGTTGTAAGTCCCAAGGGAAATAAAAGCTCCTCGTCCCTAGGAGGCATTTTCTTACTATTGTCATTCTCTGTCCAGCTCTCCTTTCCTCCCCCAAAGCCCCTCTTCGGAGAAGGGCAGGACAGGCAGGAGAGAGGGTGCCAAGTTGGCTGTGGTGTTATTGTTGCCACGGGAGTGGGTAGAGCTCTTTCACCATAGCAGCCTATGAAAAGACTGGACTTTTTCCAAGGAACTTTTTCAGGGAAATAAAAAGTAAAACAAAGAAAAAACCAACCAACATAAGAAAATGTGAAAGACAGAAGCCAAGAAATCTTTTTGATTGGTTTGTCACCCTCTGTGATCCTACATTTTGCTATTAGCCGTTTGGCTCCATCGGATTCCAAACCTGTTCTCAGCTTGGTTTTGTGGGAACTGGATTCTTTCTAGACTCTGGGACTTGTCTTCTCCATTGTAGTGTCTTTTTTGCCCTACTTGGTGGGGGGGGGGGTGGCCTCTCCCAGTTTGCCCAGAAATCTCATCTTTTAGTTTTGTCTCCTTCACCCTCTGGATGGCCCCTCCACTTTTCGGGGTCTAGGGCTTTAGCTAAGACTTCTTTTTGCCAACTAGTTTGGGTGCAAAGCTCTGTTATCCTTCAGTTCTAACCTGTGGAGTGGCTGGTTTGGGGGTGGGGAGGAGAGTTGGGCTGTCACTGTACTGGGCAGAGAGCACAGCTGTCAGGTCATGAGCAAAGGGAAGCAAATGCCATCCAAAGCTCACATCTCCATCTTTGTTCCTTTTTTGAAGACTGCTAAGACCCCTCACCCCCAACACCCATTACCCATTACCAGGAAGCCTCCTGGTCTTCACAGTTTTCCAAAATTAATACTGAAAATACAAGCACTGTTGAAGGAATTATTCTCAAAGGAAAAAGAAGGGTTGTTTCTTTCCAAGGAAGATGTGTGTAGAGTCTAATAGTACAAACTCAATCTCAAAGAAAATATGAACATACTCCATATTTAACTGAAAAGTATACACTATTTACGTTAATAGTATATGCAAAAGAAAGAACTGCTAACATAGTAGGCAAGTGAGGGTAAGAGAAGGGTGTGGACAGGGCAGGGGCTGCCTTCAGCAAGCCCTGGAGTCTAGTGGTCTGTTCAGAAGTCTTCTTGGACATTGGCAGGCTTATGAGCATATGGCTGGGGCCTCAGGGGGTCAGGGCAGTGGTGCGTGATGTGTGGGTAGCAGGACCCAAGTTCTGAGTGACTGCAGGGTAGCTAAGGTACTCTGTGACTGAGGTGACTGATGAGGGTCAGTCTGCTTGAGGAATCTTCAGCAAAAGGATGGGAACTGGGCCTCAGTTGGTGTGAGCAAATGGGTCTCAAAGGAAACTTCCTGGCAGGGGGGAGAAGAAAGCTCTCCAGAGAATGGCATACCTTTTGAAGTAGCCCGAGTGTGTCCTCTCTGGTGGCAGGAGTCCAAGGGGGGAATCCTGGGCCCCATCAGCAGGACACAGGTCTTCCTGATACAACACTGTGGGGCAGAAACTTCTAGACCAAGATGGTTTCTTGTGAAGTCCCTGAGCCTTGATAGAATGAGAGTCATGATGGCAGTTTGGGGGTAATTTACTGAAGAAATAGATCCCATTCCTAGATACAAGGTACCATTTCAGGGAGGATGAATAAGCAAGAGGACTAATGTCTTTGTTCCCTTGGCATGGCTGAGGAAGCAAACACTTTCTGCTTCTTTTCATCTTGATTTCTTTAGTCTCCAGAGTTTCTGACTCTTCCCTCCCATCCCCAGGCTCCTCAGTTATTGGATGAGGTGAGGTCAACTGGCCAGCAAGGGAGATAGTGAGGAAAGAGACAGCTTCACTGATGGGTGATAGAAGTAATCTTCCAGTCTATAATTGTAAATGGAACGATGAGAATGTCAAGAGACTAGATAGATAACACTTGGTAAGGTAGCAGGAAGGGCAGGGTCATGATCATGGTGGCTGTCAGCAGGCTGGAGTCTAAGGTGCCTATGTTTGGCTGCTGTAATGGACTTGGTAGGCCTCTAGAATTTGTTAGGAGTGTTGGAAGGGCCCACCAGGAGAGCCTTCTGT
>ML104134.1:33690-47561 GCA_003697995.1 Taxidea taxus jeffersonii
TTGGAGGCTGGGCAGCTGCTAGAGACACCAGCCGCAGCCACTGGTGCTGTAATCACTCTGCACTAGTCAATCCCATCTTCCTGTGTATGCCGGGGAGTTTTGTGCCTCTGGCTATCTTTCAAGCTCTGTTGCCAACATGGAATGCAATACCTTCCTCTCCTTCACATTTTCCAAGTGGCAAAATCTGACTCCTCCTTCAAAACCAGCTCAAGTGCCATATCTTCTGAAGTCTATCCTGGGAGCCTTCACCACCACATCAGGAAGGAATTTTTGAAGACTTAACTTCTCTGTATTTCAGTAGCACTGTATCTTCTAATTTTTCATTCATATGTTCTACTCTTGGCATGAACACTGTGCTAAGATGATTTCCCTGCCAGATTGGGGGCTTTTTAGGGGCTCAGACTATTTATTTTTTGTATCTTTAGTGCCCAATATACAGCAGGTGACTTAAAGTCCAACTCATCAGGAGCAAGTGGCAAGGAGTTTTGTTAGTTGATCTAAAATTGATGCCAGGCCCAGTATCAGGTCTCCTGGTGGTGGATAACAGGCCTTCATCCAGGCTGGCAGCTCTTTGATTTGATACCTTGGGGTTTGGACAGCCTTACTCTTGAGCATGATGTTGGAGACTTATCCATAAACACTGGGGTTCGCAGATAAGATTCCATCTTAAGAAACAGTGGGCAGAATGGAAGGCGAGATACCAACTTGCTCTTGAGAACCAAGGGGAAACACATGACTTCAGCTATTGACCTCAGCGTTTGAGGAAATGACCTGTTCATCAGGGAGAGTGCCAAAGGCTTCGATGCGGGAACCCAGGTTCCTGGTTCAGAGCAGGACCACCAGCAGTTCCACTTGGTTCAGTACCACTGGATGGCTCTTAATAATTTTGTTACAAAGTTTGTCCCTTGGTCTCTGAGTTGGAGATGGGGATAGGTGTGCTTCTTGGCAGCTGGTAACAGTCATTCAACCTGTATTTCAGTCTTGTGATGGAGAACTCTGTTTCACAGGGTAGTCTATTTTGTTGCATGATAATTGCAGTTATTTTAAAAAATTGTTTGTATTGAACCGAAAACTGCCTTGCTTAGAATGAGGACCCACTGGTTCTAGTTCAGCCTTCAGTACCCTGTGAAAGTCCCAAATCTTGTGTCCACGTAAATCTATGAAGAAAGCAAGCAGATGGTCCCACTGTTTATATAAACCTTTTTGGCTACTTCAATCTTTTTCTCCCCTCCCCACTGCCTCCCTACAGTTCTTCATAAAATATATTTTTATGTCCTGTTCACCCTTCTCTGGACTTGCTCTTGATCATTAATATCCTTCATAAGTGTGACACTACAGCAGGTAGGTAGCTGGGCACAGAGTGAAGAGTTAAATTATTACCTAGATATTATAGTTCAATTAATGCAGCCGCAGGAGGTTGCAGACAATTAAAAACTCCGATCTCTGTTATCTTCCCCATTTTTCTTAAAGTTTGAATTGCTGTTGAGACAATTTCCTTGAAATTTGAATCTCCATTTTACACTCAGTGCAACTGATTTAGGTGCAGGGTTCGCCAACTATTCTTGGTAAATGCCTTCGTTTCTTGATTTATGTCCTATCTGTTGAGATAGTTCTGAGTCTTAATTCAGTCGGGCAAATATTAGCTATACCTATTTTGTGATATTGGTGTATATTAAGGGACACTACTTTTACATCTTCATTTCCATAATTTTAAAACATGTTGAGCAGGATGGAGTCACGCAGAGTAGGGCATGGTGAATCAGGCAGTGATGGGATCACCTACTTGTCCTGTCATCCTGTATGTGTATCTCTGCCCGGCTGATACAGATGTTATGAAACATTTTGTCAGACACTTTTCCGGTCAAGCTGTATAATCTATCTGTTGTTTCCTCCTGTTCTTAATCTTTATCACCCTATCATACTGGGAAATCTGATTAGTGTAGCATGACTTGATATCCGTGAGCCCATGATGGAATAGTTTTATACTGATAGTTATCCTGGACTAGAGAAGGAGAACACCAATCTATCTATATATTTGAGGCTAATATCCTTTGAGCAATACACTATTTTCTGTTTCTGTGTTTACCAAGTAATAGGATTCTAATATAATCTCATCATTGTACTGCCTTTCCAAGAAGGACATGTCTTATGTAGAGAACTAGGGCTGCCAAATTGATTATTGCAAAAGAATTAAGTAGTCATTAAAATCTGTTTCTTAGGAACTTGGTGTGAGAGTGAATCTGTTCATTGGAGCCTGACTGGTGAAATAATAAAATAAGGTTTGTAATACATATTCTGCAAATCCTGGGATGCAGTGGCTCTGCCAAAGGGTGGCTGTCCAGCCTAAAGAAGCCAACCAGAATTTAGATGACAGAGATCACTTGTAGGTTGTGTGGTAGGGATTAGGAAAAGCTTCTTGGAAGGGTGAGAAAAAAGAAGTCTGCTGTTCATTGATGTTCTTTACTATTTATTCCTTAACCTTCCTAGATTCTAGGAAGGGTTAAAAGGGAAGTTCTCTCTCACTCCAACCCCCACCCCAATCCTACCATTGCCAATTTGTTAGCTTGCTCAATCATAGGCAAACATGAGGCTTTAGTGGGGTTTCTGTAGATTTATAAAGTCCAGTAAGAATGTTTTCTATTCATGTTGCCTCTAGTTTCTTAGGTCAGGTGGTAATAGCTTACATTTGTGACTTTACTTTTGAACTTCAACCTCAGTCATTCTTATAGCTCCCTACTATTGTGTGGTTCCAAGGTCTTTGCAGGCTAAGGCATTGTGACTCATTAGTGATGAGTCCAGTTTAGGACAACTGGTCTCTCTCTTCTATCTCATGCTTGGGAAGGAAAGAGAATAAGATTTATTGTTCATTTCTTGGCTTTTGCCCCTTTCCTGTGCCTTGCTTGGGAGAGGATCCCTATTTGCTTGAGGGAACATTAGACCTTGCCCCTTGCTAGACTTGGAAAAGGTCCTTTGTCACTTTCTTGCTTCTCGCAGGCACCCCATCCTCCTACCTCCAGCATGACCAACTCAGCAGATGTGTGCTTTCCCCAAAACCAAAGAGGTCATATTAGGTTGCTAATGTTCAAATTCCATCCCACCCCATTACTATTATGAAGAAAGTTCAGTAGTGACTACCTGAATCCAATCCCAGTGAACCTCAAGGATTGCTCCTTTGAGACTATCATTTGTCTTCAGAGTTGTTCATGTCATTATTCTCAAAGGTTTTACCCTGCACACTTGTGCTGAGGGATAAGAGGAAATATCACATGTGATCCCCTCCTTTCTCTACTGTCAACATTCAGAGTGTTTCTTGGGGACACTAAATGCCACAGGGAAGCTGACAGGCTGTGTCTTTGAAGTCTTATTTGCAAGACGTGAAGCTTCTTAGAAGTTGAATAGAACACAAGTTCAATAACCCTTAGGTTGTATCACAGCCTATGTTTAAAAGTCTGTTGATCTGCACATAAAACAGAGGGATTCCATCTATTGTCTTGGAGCTTTAACTTTCTTTTTCAGTTAGTCTGTGTTCTTTTTTTTCTTTTTCTTTTTTTTCTTTCTGGTATTGCTGTAGTTGAATCAAAAGCCAAGAAATGTACTGCCAAGAAATGAAGTTTAAATTTCCCATTCTCTGGGCATCACTCCTGGGTCCACTCAAGTTCCTTGCCATGTCTTGTTCATCACTGTGATCCCAGTGCCTAGCCCAAGATCTTCAGCATCGATGGTGTGGTGGGCTGGGTGATCATTAAACATGAGTTGGTGCCTCTTCCTTTATGCTTTGGTTGACACTACCCTCTTTGGGTTTTCTTTCTGCCCCCATGAGCTACTTCTCAGTGGCCACTATGGGATAAGATTAGGTCCTGGGTTTTTTATTTCCTTTTTTTTTTTTTCATTCTATACTCTTCTAATCTCAGTAAGACACATGATTTTAGATTATATGCCAATGACTTCCCAAGTTTATATCTTATAAGGTCCAGATTGAACTTTTTAAAAAAGATTTTATTTATTTGACAGAGAGAGAGAGAGAGAGAGAGAGAGATCACAAGCAGGCAGGCAGATAGAGAGGGGGAAGCAGGCTCCCTGCCGAGCAGAGAGCCCAATGCGGGGCTCAGTCCCAGGACCCTGAGCTCATGACCTGAGCTGAAGGCAGATGCTTAACCCTCTGAGCCACCCAGGCACCCCCAGATTGAACTTTAAACTGCTTGGGTGTCCAGCAGAAATTTCATACACGTCATGGCTAAAACAAAGCCTTTGAGTTTCTTTCTCAATTCCACTGTCAAATTGTTCCTACTGCATCTCCCCTGTGGTAATGGACCTATGTCTATTCAGAGCCCTAAAACTGGGTTTATGCTTGACTTGTCTACTTTCTTTATACTTCCACACCCAAGTCATTATCAAGGAAGTTAATGCTTCCCCCCCAATATATTCCCAGCTTGCCTGCTTCTTTAATAGCCCCACTGGTACCCCCTTAGGCAAGGCCACCATCATTGCCAACCTAGACGACTGATCAGGATAGCCTCCTCACTGCTTTTGCTCTTGCTTCCAAGTCTACTCTGTACACAACAGCAGAGTGATCGTTTACAAATGTAAATCCAATTCAGCCTTGCTTAAAATCCTTCTCTGGTGGTCCTTTGAACCTGGAATAAAATCTAGCCTCCTTTCCATTGCTATAAGATGCAGAGTTCACTCGTCCCAGATCTCTTTGGCTTCACCATCTGCCTGCATTCTCTGCTCCATGCCTTCTAGCCTCTAAATGCTCCAAATGTATTGTTCTCTCAGAATCTTCACCTAGCTGTTGCTTCTGATATTCTGATGTTCTTCTGATATTTGGCCTGTGTCTTTCTCAACACTAAGGTCTTTAGTTCAAATGTCTGCCTCTTTAGAGAAACTTTCCCTGTGTCCTCTACTTAATATTGCCTCTCTGGTAAGACTCTCTGTCATGCCCTCCACCTTGTTAGCACATAGCACACATCACTATCTGAAATTATCTTACTTATTTCCTTGATTATTGTCCATCTTCCCCACTGATAAACAGGCATGCAGGAACATGGTCTTTCAAATATTCCATTGTATCCCCAGCATCTGGCACCTAGTGAGTGCATTCAATAGCTGGATGAATTCCTTGAATTGTGGAGCTTGGATGAGTGAACGTTGCATGACTTGGTAATGTCTATGCAAGCAATGCCTTTGTAGAGGTACCCTTGTCTTCTCTCACAACGCAAGGACTGAGACATCTACATTTTCTCAGTAACAAAGTCTCAATCAAGGTGACCACCATCTCCACTTTTTGGTGGAATTAACTCACACTCATTAAATGAAAAGGCTAGCTAGCTATGAATTGACCCATACACATATAGTGAGCTGAACACACTAAGTTGTTAATAGCCTCCCTGGAATTTTACTTCTTGCTCCAACGCCTTTAATGATTTTTATATGCGGACCATTTCATAGCAGTCTAAGGATGCAGAAAAGCTAAACATTAAGCATTCTTAATTTTGTTTTGTTTGTTTTCTGGAGTGAAAAATGTGTAGAAAGTGATAGGGAGTGAAAAATGTGTAGAAAGATATTCAAATCAATGTCACCAGTGTTGTTGTAAAGATCAGAGGGCTTAAAATGTGCTAATAGCATAATGAATGATACTGACTGGGACTGCACATTTATTAGACAATCTTTGCCACTTGTGGCTCTCTGGGGTGGTTCCTGACTTCATTCAAATTGTCTCACTTCAGATCAAACTTCTATGAGAATGAACCTAAATTTTCCCATTGGCTATGGAATCTTCCTCACTCATGCATGTCACTTTATCCAAGTGTGTCCTTACTATCCTTACCTTTCTAGGCAGGTCTCTGCACCCAGACGTGCCTGCATTTGCACATGTGGGAACGAACTTAAATCTCCACAGAAAACTTTGTTTAACCTGTGTTTTGTATGTTCTTTAAGAAGAAAAAGAGGAAGGATTTATTAAGTACCCTTTATATCTTAAGCAATGCTTTCCCATGATGTTCTCTCATATAAGGGATCTAGAACAGTTAGTAAAATAATTCTTAAAAAAATCTTGCTGATGGAGTTTTAGAATATAAGTGAGGTTTGGTGGGGTGAGGTCCAGAGCCGATGTCCAAGAAAGAATTCTTGAGACATCTTTGGTGCAAAATGGTGGTTTAGTAAAGTATGGGGACAGGACCCATGGGCAGAAAGAGCTGCTGCCCTGGAGTTGTGAGGAGTGGTCCATTATATATTTGTAAGTTGGGAGGGGGTCAGGGATGGCGTAAGTCTCTAAGGAATTTTGGAAGCAAGGTTTCCAGGACCTTGGGGGGCTAGCTATTGTTGGGACAAAGGTCATTTATTACCGTCTAATAAGACCTTAGTCATGAGACCCTTCACATATATATCTGTAAATCGGTGGGCCATATGCTTGGGGATAATCGCCAACACGTATCTTGGAGGGTTTAGAGATAAAGGAAGTTTCTAAAGGAATTTTTATGTGTTAAAGTAGACCTACAGGATCCTGGTTGGGGTGGGGTGGGGGGGCGGTCAGGCTAGGATTGCCTTTTGTCCTTAGCAAAGTATTAAGGTGGAGGCAGTTGAGTCCCTAGAGGAATGTCACTCTGCCTGTTTCAAGGGCTTGTCAGTGGGTAAGGAAATAAAATAACTTTTCTTCTGCCTCTGTTTTCCACATCATTGCTGTCCCCTATGTCTGGTGGCAGGCTATCTGATAGAGAAGTAGAAGTAGACTGGCATTGCACGCAGATGGGGTTGCCTTTAATTCTAACTAAAGAAGTTGCATAGCAGATAAAAGGGCTGGCTATTCTAATCAGTGAAAAAAGTTTTGTTTTTTTTTTTTAAAGATTTTATTTATTGGAGACAGAGAGAACACAAGCAGAGGGGAGGGGCGGAAAGAGGGGGAGAAGCACACTCCCTGCTGAGCAAGGAGCCTGAAACAGGTCTCAACTCCAGGACCCTGAGATCAAGACCCCGAGGTCATGATGTTTTAACTTACTGAACCATTAGGTACCCTGAAAAAAGCCTTCTTATCAGAAATCCAATCCTATTCACAGGGGGATATGAGATCCTAGAAGATAAGCACTGACCCGGAAGTTGAGGGTGATGAATCATTTTAGGAAATCTTAATCTGGAGACATCATCTGTGGAACACATTGTTACTGAGAGCCTCTCAGCTAGAGGCCCTCCCCCTGGCTGGAGATATCTGTGAATAAGATACAATGGTCCTTGTTCTCATGAGGTTCACTCCCACATAAGAATCCTTCTTAGGGGGATGCTCAACGTTGAATATGGGAAATCTGAAAAAGATAACAGGGCTGGCCCTGTTAAGACTGAGCCTGGAGGGACACCTGGGTGGCTCAGTTGGTTAAGCATCTGCCTTCGGCTCAGGTCATGATCCTGGAGTCCCAAAATCGAGCTCCATGTCAGGCTCTCTGCTCAGTGGAGAGCCTGCCTCTCCCTCTCCCTTTGCCACTACCCCTGCTTATGCTCTCTTGCTCTCTCTGTCAAATAAATAAATGCAATCTTATTTTTTTTTAACGACTAAGCCTGGAGAGTACATCTGAAATTCTTCCAAGGTAGACTTAGGTCTTGCCCTTAAAGGAGCTCGTAGTTTGAGAGAAAGAACAGAGGATGCCCATATTGTGAGGCAAAAGTGGTAACAGGCTCTGCTAATACCACAGTAATTCAGGGAAGAGAGGTTCTCCAGACTTGGGATGGAGGTGGTGGGAAGATCCATTTTAGGAAGACATTTTGGACAAGGTGGCATTTAGTTAAGTTCCGTCTTGCATGAGAGATAGCATTTGGGTGTGGAGATTTGTGGAGTGGGGAGGCTGTACCTGTTACAGGCAAAGACTGAGTCAGGAGAGGGTTTGTCACCAAACAACTAAATAGAGACAGGCTGGTAGATGAACCTCCATGGTGGGAAGGTCATGTACAGACTGCTCCCCACTCTTGTTGCTGCTTCCTGCTCTTCGAGGGAAAAGAATTCAGGAGTTCTGAAAATCTGAAGGTTTAGGGGCACATTAAACCTTCCCCTCTGGTGGACTTGAATGGTTTCAGCAAGAGGTACTAAATGGTTGGTGGCAGAGAGGGGTTGTGGGGAATAGCTGCCACTGAGAGAGGAGGAGCCTGGAGGAGGACCAGGGGGTGGTGGGTGGTTTTATGAAGGTCAAGGTCAAGACAACAGCTTCTGTTGCCACAAACAAATTCAGTGTGGAGCTGAAGAAAAGTTAAGGATTCTTGATAAAGGTATTGATTTTTGTAACCTATGCATTTAAACACCTAGAACATGTGCTTATATGGTTTAAAAAATAAGGGTTATGTGATGTCTACCCTTGCATTTGAGTATTTTGATAAGAACATTTTTTTTTTTTCGCAAGCAGTGGGAAACTCATGGATAAGAGAGAAGGGGCTAAAGGAGAGCACCAGTATCTTGCACAGAAGGGGAAAAGCCTCCATGCTGGGTCACATAGCTGTGCAATTTTTCTAGACCAGGTGTTGGAGTATTGGAATATCAAAATGGGTGTTGTTGCCTTGTTTAAAAGTTAATGGAGAAAAAAAAAAAAGGTTAATGGAGCAAGTTATACAATGCCGTGAATCTCCTGATCCTCGTCTATAAAATGATGAGGTGGCAACAAAAGTTATTGGTCTTAACAAGGGCAGCATGAAGATTAGATGAGATAATATCTGTAAAGCCCTTAGTGTAGCACCCAGCAGAAAGCAAATGCTTAAGAAATGTTATTGCCCTTCTTTTCTGGGCTGTCTTTATGCATGCAAACAGGAACACAGCTACCTTTCAGTTCTGATTCCCACTGGATTTTTTCCTTTTACTGTCCCTCTTTCCTTCGGACTTCCCCATCTGCTAAAACTGTTGTCAGTCTATTCCAGCCCTTTCCCCCTTCCCTTCCTTCCTCCCTTCCTCTCCTTGTCAAGTTCTGCCTTGAGACCCCTGAGATTATTACTGCTTTTCCTTCGCTGTCCCACTGAGGTGAATGGCCCAGATCATGGTGAGCATCTTTTAGGATTACTGGAGTCAACTCTTCTCATTCTTTGAAACCTGGAAATTCCGGATTCTGACGCCTCTGGTTTTGGAAATGGCCAAATCTGAGTTTCTTGAGCGTTTCATCCTGGGATGAAAAGGAGTGTTCAGAGGGCTTACAGAACTTGCCTGTGGGTCACGGCCAGGCAGAAGCCGTTGGCTTTTGGACCTGAGCATTAGCTTCCCTGCTGTCCTCCTCTCTCTCTACCTTCTTTTCTGGCCTGGCATCCCCACTATCAACATGGGAACCTCACAGATATCCTTCCTTTGCTGGTTAGAGCCTCATTAGCATTCAAGTAGACACATAAATATTCTTGCTCAATTTCATGCTTAGTGAACTTGTTGAGGGCCCACTGGCTGCCTATTGTAAGGTGGATTGTGGATTTCTCATTAATAGCCATTCATTGCTGCCTCCTCACCTTTAGGGATGAAGACGCAGCAAAGGGAGGATTATTATTAACTGCCATTTCTGCCAAGCACTTTACGCAGGTTATTTAACATAATCCTTACAAATTTGCCATGACCCTATAAATTAGGTATCTTGTTCCCATTTTACATATAAGGAAATAGAGGCTCAGAGAAGTCAAAAAGCTAAGGAGGTGGCATGGGTAAGACTTAAGTCTTTGTCTTCAGAGCTCATGCTTTTTCAAGTCCTACTGCTTATTCTTCTGGTACTACTGAGGGGTGGGCTGGCCCTGTTTGCATATAACCCCACCAATGTTGAAGCATGCAGTTTGGGACACCACTTCCCCCTACACTGGCGTGTCTGCCCTATGCACGGCTAGTACCCTAGACATTTTCAGAACAAATGCTACCTGGCAAGATTGGAAGAGCACTCCATGGTCTTGCCTGAGGTCAAATATGACCTCTATTGATTTATATATCCTATTGCTTTCCTGCTCCCCGTCTTCCTGCCCAACATGTAAAGCATTTTTGTAAATCTAAGATCTCACTGGATCCTCAAAATAACCCTGTAAGGTAGGCCAGGCTGAGATTATTATTTTGAGTGTATGGATGAGGAATTTAAGGCTCATTCGACCTAAATGAGCTGCCCCATTTTACACAGCAGCATTTTGGGGAATAGTGGCTCTTTCTGGTTGCCAAGCCAAGTCATTCATTCTTCAAAGGGGATGATTTGCTTTCAGTTGGGGACCATCTTTCTATAGGAAAGGTTCTTTTGTAATTAATTGGCTCAGGAGGTCCTAGGGAGAGGGCTCCTGAGGATTTGGGGGTACTTCTAGACCAGTGAACCCTTTGGCCTTCCCTCTCTTGGTCACTCCCTCTATAGATTTGTTTTGTGTGTGTGTGTGTGTGTGTGTGTGTGTGTATGAGTTTGTGCATATGTGATCTCATTCCGTCTTGTGCCTCTGGGTGATGGTCTTTTTCTCCATTGCCAGGGTAATGAATAGAGTTAATTTGTAAGAGGAAACTGTAGACAGGAGAATGAACCAGGATCTCTTATAGGAATACCAGTGTAAGAGGAGATCAGTGTACTCCTGGGCATTGTGTAGCTCAGTTTGGGCCTGGAACAGAGACTGCTGTGGGAGCAGATGGAGTCATTGTTTTCTTTGTAGTTGGAGGTACAGCCGGGAGTGGCAGGTGGGGAGAGGTGGTTCTCAGGGGCAGCTCCAGATTGGTCTGGTTGGAGGAACAGAGTGGATATGAGAAAACAGACCTTCATGAGTCTGCAGTGGAAGATGCGGGGGAGGATGGACTTGGGTCCAGAATGGGCTGAACTCAAAGGCTGGACAGAGACATTCAGAATGAAGAGATCTAACAAAAAACAAAGCATGGGGAAAAGCTAGGACAATGTTTTGGCATGTGGGAGTAACTCAAGAAAAGCTAATTTCCTTTTCCTTTTCAGTGGAGCCGTACCATATAGCTAATTCAAAATTGACTGTATGCTTCTCATCCAGAATAGAGTTTGTGCCATTGTTGCACCTTACATCCCCACTAAAGTAGACAGGACCAGACAAAGGCATCCGGTGTCTGAACTTGGGAGTCAGACAGATTGGGGTTTGAGCCCTTTGTGCTGCTATGTGACACTGGCCAGTCATTTCACTCTTCTGAGCCTGGTTCTTCATTTGAAAAATGGGGATCATATTTTTCTTGCTGGGTTAGAGCTACATTAGCTGTGAAACAAGGTCTTAGATGCTCAGAGATGGAGGGATAAAGTAGTTAAGCTGCACTCAAATGGACCTGCCTAAGTTGCTGTTGAGACTGGAGGAAGACTGGTTTATGAGCGGCCACAACTCTTGACTCCAGGACCCGTGTTGAAGGCTGCATCTCAGGCTGGATATCCTGGGTTGGGAATCCCATGGGGTCTTAGTGTCAGGAATCCTTAGAATCAAGTCTAGCCTCTGATCTTAAGGGAATGATGTGCGCCATGAGGCAGATTTCCGAATCCATAGTCCTGAATGCCTGGGGACATGATGACCTCCTCAAGCTGGGAGGAGGCTGTTTGGACCCGGAGAGTTTTGGCTGCCAAGATGCCAGAATCTCCCGCAGCAGTTCCTTGGAGGACCCCTAGGTGTTATGTCTGCAGGCTTCTGGGGCGTCTGCCCCATCGACCCATAGTCCTTAGGCTCTGTAGCTACTCTCAGGCTTCTCACACACTTCTTCATTCTCAAGACGCTCCTTCACCCCAGTCAGTCCAGGTGCCTGAGGCCAGCCTGCTGGATTATGCTTCTTTAATCTGCCGTGATTGGGATGAAGGGATTCCAGAAACTGCATTTTCCCTCAGAAAGGTGATTGCAGTGGCCCCTCAGGAAAACAGCTCTCTTGTTTGTACTTTTCTGAGGCAAAGCAGCAGGGGATGAGGACTCTGGACATTTGGGGACTTTTTGATTGGTTCAGTGGGGGCTTTTCTGCTGGTCCTTTTTTCAGATTCTTTCCCAAATCTTTTCCTCCTCCCCGTAACCAGGGTCAGGGATCTCTGCTTCCATCCTCCCACTTTTGTCTCATCTGCCGGCAGAAATATCGTGATAGCTTCCTCAGTGGCCCTCCTTCCTCTAGTCTGTCTGCTGCAGTCTTTTCTCCACAGTGCTGCTGGAATTTATTTATTTCAGCAAATATCCATCATCAAATAACCATCGAGTGCATACTGAGTCTGCCAGCTCTGGTCTCCTGGAGCTGGCAGCCTAATTCCCAGACCCTCCCTCATTCCTGACTCTGCTTTCCTTCTTGCCCTCAAGCTAAATATCCCCAACCTTTGGTCCTGTGATCAGAAGCCTAGTGGTTCCTTCCACCAAGCCTCCAGGAGCAGGTGTCTAGCAGGAGAAACCACTGTTCTGCCCACTGACACTTGAGACCTGAACATCTCAGCACATTACACCCCCCCCCCCCCGCCACCCTACATCTCATGCTCTTGGACTTGTTCTCATCTTTCCTCTTTTCTGATCCCCAGACCTTTGCCCCTGGAGCTCACCTCCTGGGACTGCCTGAGAATATGACCCTCTCACCTTTTGTTCCCCTTTTTCCATGATTTGCTCTTTGGCCATTTTCTCTTGTATTTTAGAAGGCTGCTTCTAGAATGCCTCTCCCTATCCCCCGCTTGCTCACCTTGAAAACGGATGCCTCTCTTTCCAGGCCCAGCTCAAATGCTACCTCCTCTGGAAGCCTTCCTTGACCCTCTCTCAGGCAGAGCTTGGAGCTCCTTCTCCTGGGCCGCCTGCCACTATAGCTTCTGTTTCCTCCTGTCGCTACCATTGCCTGAGCCTTGTGCTTCCCACTAGATTCTAAACTCCCTGAGCACAGCAACTGTGGTGATCCTCGTCTTCCTACTACCGAACTCACGGCCTGGAAGTTAGGTATTACTACTGTGCTCTTAGGGAAGGAGTTCTTCCTCTCCTCCACCTGGGTCTGGGAAACCAGAGGGAGCAGGAGATGTGGGAGGTGGGGTGGGGGAGCAGAGCGTAAAATGAAAATAAATAGCTAATTCCTCCTAATAATGCCTGATGTCCTGATTTAATATTCTGCATTAATTATAATTATTTGCTGGGAGATAGGGTATTAATCACTGTGTGTGGCTCTTCTCAGGAGTTGTAACACAGTGCCGGGCTGCCTGGCAGCTGGTATGCTCAGGAAACCCCAATGAAGATGGAGCAAGTGTCGTTCAGAATTATTAGGCGGTCCCCTTAGGCCTGGGCAAGGCTCTGAGAGAGTTCCTGGACTGGTGAGAAATGAGAGCCTCCCTGGGGAACAGACTTGCATGGATTCTGAATAGCAAGGACAAGCGTGGTTACAAAGACTCTGGCTGGGAATCCAGGCGATGGGTCCTCGCTCTGACTTCACTGCTAACTGGTGGTGTGGCTTTAGCAAGCCCTTCTTTGGGCTTCGATTTCCTTTCTTATTTACTCAAGGCAAGGAGGATTGAGCTAGACTCCAGAAACATGAAGGGGGAAGCCCTCTGCTTGGAAATATTTTCCTCCTCCCCATCTGTGCCTCTCAAAATACTACCCATTCTTGAAGGTCAACCTGTGACTGTCAAAATACTCCCTATCCTTCAAAGTCAATCTCAATGCCTTGGTCTCTGTGAACCTTTTGTTGTTCTCTCCGATGGATGGGGGTGCTCCTTCTTCTCAACTCATTCCATTAGTGGTTGCTGTCTCCTTCCCTTACCTGGACATGGGACTGCCCCAGGGCCTTTGTACTTACCGTTGCCCCTATGGGATGCTTTTCTTCCAGATGATCACACAACTGGCTGCTTCACTTCTTCAGATAGATGCCTGTAAGTGTCTCCATGGAATGTGCAGAGATGCTGAGATGTCTTCCTTGACCGTTCTATGTAAAACGGCCATTCTCTCTCTCCATGCTGTGCTTTTTTTTTTTTTTT